>CM053783.1:654957031-654984531 GCA_028749045.1 Cupressus sempervirens
GCTTGTTTTATTAGTGCACTTGATAAAGCTAGACATTTAGAGTGTTATGGTTGATTAAAGGATTAGGAGTATTTTATTTGGGATTTTTAAAACCAAGTTAGGATATATGATATGGTTATGTTATGATTAATATTAGTAATTTAGTTAGTGTAGTTAAAAGTAATTATATATTGGAACTCTTGGATAGTTAATTGAGTTGTGTTAATTGGTATTGTATCCTAACAAGTGTTGACATTGACATATAGACTTATGTTTAGTCTTGCTTCTGCATTTTTGTTCTTAATGTATGATTAGAAAATATTTTTTAAATATTACATCAACATAGTATGAAGTTGGGCTAATTTCTCATGGGTTCTAGGGAAGGGTATTGCATCTAGAATAAGAGCCCAAGTTTCTACACTAAAAACTCTAGGAATTTGTATGCCTATTAGTTCTCTTATAATTAAAACTTGAAACAAAGATAGACATATAAATCTTTTATATTTGAGAACCATTGAATTGAAAAATATACATTATGTACTAGCTTATTTTTGGAATACTACTTGTTTTATATGTACTAAAAAGCATCTAGAAGGGGGGTTGACACCGAAGTACAATAGACTGGAAAACAATTGGTAGTCACAACCCTATGATTCAACCTATGCCTTTTCTAGACATCAAAAACATCTTATCGACCAAGAAAAGATCTAAGTTCTTCTTATTAATAGTATTAACATAAACAACAATAATACTCGAATGTCTTAACCAAAAAATATAGTGACAGAATAAGATACAGGTGTTGTTGTGTAACTTAAAATAATCTAGCTTAAACAAAATTGCCTCACAATGCAAAAAGTTCACCATATGCCATATCATAATAAAAACTATAAGAAAAAAGAGCACAAGGGATAGCTTCCCTCTTTATCATTTGGTTCCTCCTTATCTAGTTTGTCCTCCTCCTCCTTGACTGGTTTGTCTAGTAAGGTCTTGAGCTAGTCATCCACCAGGAATCTATAGAGAGAGCGAGTGGTTTCTCTTTCTTTTCCTATTTTCTTCATCTCCTTGTTCACCTGTAGAAAATATAAAGTGGTGGTCATTGAATGCATAATCTCCATAGTAAACTCAGCAAGGGTCCCAAATTTCTAGGAGAGGGCCTCTTGAGTGTCAGTTAGATCATGTATACACTTGTGTTCACATTGTTAGATCATGATTGTCAGTCAGATTAGCAAGGAATACTACTTGCTTGTTGGTTGACATAGATGAAATATCTACTAAATCTTGATATGTTGTTGGAACTCATGTTCAAAAATTGAGATCTCTAGTTGGTAATGTCTACATGGGTGTTTTATAGTGAGCTAGTAGTTTTCTTTCTTTGTGTATCCCCTATATAGTTTGTATGTGTGGGAATGCTTATCAATCATAGTTGGACTATCTTGTTTGACTTAGCATGATAGTTGATAAATGTTTTATAATATTTATATGATCTTGTTTGGTGTACCAAGTGTAATAGTTTGAGAGATCTTTGTTTGATGTCTCTTATCTCCTTGAGCATTCCATATTCTTCGACTAACCTATTTCATATGTACCTAGTGGTATGATATTCTTGCTTATCTAGTAACTAGAAATGTGTATCATTGATTGGATCTTATTTTAGTATTGCATACTATATTTTTGAATGTTTTAATCAAATAGAAAGGAGACAGTTAATTCTAAAATTAGAAACTAACTCATGGTATTTTCATTTACATTAAAATGCATTTTGTATCAATTTGAAATAATGTATCATTTATTGTGAGATATGCATTTATAGACTTGGGTGTGTGCCTTAATATAGTAGACCAATTGGGTCAAGGAATATTCTATATTGCCTTTATAGGAGACCCATTTAACTTATAACTTATTTGTAGTATTTTGTAAAATTGAATTAGTTACATTGCATTACAGGCATTGTGTATATTATCATGTATTAGGAATCAAAGCATTAAAAGTGGGCACTAAATGTGTGTAAGTAAGAATAACTCATAATTTCACATGATTACACATAAGATAATTATAGCAAAGCATAAATAACTCTTTTGTCCATTGTGTTTGGGTTCATTCTCTAATGTGCCCAATAAATTGGATTACTGGGTGTTGTGAAGTGGTTACTCCCTTGAGTGTGGCTAACACTAGTCACCTTTTTAGGATGTAGAATATTTTATGATTGATAACTTATTTTGATTATTGATGAATTGTTCATGTTCTCATGGGGCCAGCATTGAATTTTTTAACTTTCTCATGCATGGATTAGTCACCCAACTCTCTTTTTGCTACCTATTTCGTGACAATGGTCACACTTGATTTACTATTAGAATCTCTCTAGTGTTTTTATGATTTAATATTGAATTTAATATTCCCCACCCCCTCATGGTTTTTTCATTTTGAATTTTTTTTGTGCTTATTCTAAATGTTTGGTAATGTTGGCCTTGTGTTGTGATAAGTGTTGTTTCTATCATGTTCATTATGGACCTTTGATAGTTGTGTATAAGGAAGGATATGATAGGGATTGTACCTATGTATTTGAAAATAAAATGTGGTGTGTATCATATATGTTTGCATTTTTTCTACAATAAATTTATCATAATTTACTATTTGATATCAATGCAAATGTGTACTTTATACAGTTAATTTCTAGATGTCTTTTATGGTATAGAAAAAATAAAAGATCTAGACATATTTAAGAAATTGTTAAATGATGAATGACTAATCAATGTACTTTTTATTTATTATTTATGCTTAAATCAGAATCATATATCTCTTCATTAATAGATATCCATGTTCTTATGGGAATGGATGATTAGGGTATGTTGCATTATTTATTATGTGCAATGTGATTGAGTATTTTTTAAATCATATATTCTAATGTATCTTTCCTCGTAGGAATTATGAGATTGTATATACCCTTCTTGTTTGAATTTATCTAGTAGTGCTTTAACACCTAGTAATTATTTATATATATGTATATTCCATGAATTTGGTTGTATTCGTCTCTTCTAAGATTGTTTGTATGGCATTTCTAGGTAATATATGTTGGCTTTCAGTTTACCATAGTCAAATTTGTTGGCTTCTAGGAGTAAATCTAGTTTAAGGGAAGTTGGACATAATATCCACCCCTTTACTATTGGTGTAGAGTATGTTGTTAACTCTTTCATACATGTTTCTATTTGCATGTTGATTCTTCGATTGTATTTGATGATGTAATACTTTGATATATGAATGATTTTATTCTATCGGGATAGTTTGGATAATGATGATTACTTGCATATGATGATTCTATTTATATTTACATTGTTATTAACCCCACATAGGCATGTGTATGGTTGACATGTATGTTTTTAATATTTATGTTTGATGCACTTGATGTGGTTGAGAGATGAAGTTGTAGTCACCTCCTTGTGGAATCTACATAATGTATTGGTCTGTGCCATTATTTTTTTAATATATATGCATATTTGTGCATTCTTGTTTTTTATACAAGTTTGCAAGAAATGAGCATTGACTTCCCTAAATTGTCAAGATGAGTGTGCCCTATTGCATTATATAAGTGGTAAGAGAGGGAAGATAACACACGTGCCCAAATCCTAACCTTAGTCATCATTTGTCATGAAATAGTGGACCAGTATCTAATTGACTAGTTTTTTTCAAATTTATCAAGGTGATGTGAATTTGTAAAACCTTGTGTGAGCATGCTTATGTTTGTTACAAGTACTTAATTGACAAGCTTTTTTTCAAATTCTTTAGGGTGATGTAAATTTGTAAACCCTTGTCTAAGCATGCTTATGTTTGTTACATCTATTCTATATTTTGATTTAGTCAAATTTTACTATGCATGTAATCAAGTGGGTCAATGCGGTATTTTATCCTAATGTTAGCAAAAGACTAATTAAAAGATTATTTGAAGGATAATTATCAAAATTAAATAATTAAACCTTCTAGAGATTTTCATAAAATCAATATATGGTTATTTAATTAATAGATATTAATTAAGTACCTATATTTATTAAATAATTTAATAACAAGGTTTGAAAATAGCAAATAAAGAGCTAATTAATATTTCACACACACACACACACACACACACACACACACACACACACACACACACACACACACACACACACACACACACACACACACACACACACACATATAACAAAAATGCAACTTAGTAATGTATTACTTTAACGATACTTTTATTGCTAAAAGTTGCATGTTTCAATTCATATGCAAGTTCTAATATTAAATTCAACTAATATGCATTTTGATTGCACAAATTTATTATAAAGTCAAAATTAAAATTCAATTGAGTAACTCAAGTGGAGCAGAAAATTAATAATAAATGTTTTTAATTGATTTTTGAAGTTTCGATTATTTATATTTTGGGTTTCTCTATTTCAAACCTTAAGCTTTGGATTCTTTTGAATTAGTTGAGATTGTTAGTTTAGAGGTTGGAAGATGTTTTATGAAATTTGGGAGACAAATTTAGTAGGCTACAGGTTTTGTCTAGATTGTTGAAGATAAAGAATTGATTTAAAACTAGAGTATTTTAGAAATCTTTTATTTAGTCATTATTGTTTTGATCTAGCTGATAGAATTAAGGTGTAGTTTTAATCCTATCTAATTTCCCATTTGAAAAGATTGTGTTATTAGTCCCTACCTTTAAGGTAGGGAACTAATGTTTTCGTTAGCCCTGTCAGAATTAGTTTATATTAAAAACAAATGCAATAATCTAAAGTTTTGAAGGTTAGATTTTTAAAATCAATTATGATATGCAAATTCCTATTTTCTCATTGGTTGATAACTAATTTTTGGGGGGTTTATTTCTTTTTTAGCACTAAAAAATATGATATGGGAAAAAAGAGGTGGTGCTCTGACAGACAATTAATTATCACTTATCCTTGCACCTTTACTAAGATCTCTCGAACCTTCCTTCCTAACCCATTATTAATTTATCTTCCTCTTACCCATCTGTCTTATCTGCTATTTGGGCATATTGAATTGGAAATCTGATTTGAAGCATAGAGTCAACAAAACAACATAAGTTTTTGGCATTTCACAAGCAATTTGGCAAAATTGTAAGTTTTTTAAGTTTCACAAAATGGTAAGTTTATTAAGTAAGTTTTTGAATGTTGTTAACGGCTTGAAATCGAGCTAAGCATTTTAACATGATTTTACTTTCTACTTCTGGGTATTGTAATACCCCAAAATTGGCTCATTGCCATTATACCAATTCTAGTCTATTTCTGATAATTTCAAAGTCCTATTCTAATAGGCAATTCTCATTCTGCTATTCGCTACTTGACTTAATTGTCAGATGCAAAAAAACCCTAATCTGCATTCATCATATTTCTTATTTAATTCCTATAGTACGTACTCATATTAGTTGCATTAAACCTACTTGATTAATATTTAATTTAATTATTAAGTATTTATACTTTTATTAAATTAAATTATATCCTAAGGCTAATGTACTATGGAATTGAATTTATTTAATTTAATAAATACGCCTATCTTAATTAATTAAATGTAATTATTTAATTAAATGGGAAAGGTATTTCTAATTAATTAAAAGAAATTATTTAATTAAATGGAGTACTTACTTCTAAATAATTAAACAAAGTTATTTAATTAAATGGGAAGACATTCCTAATTAATTAAATAAAGTTATTTAATTAAACAAAAGTGTCTCTAATTAATTAAAAATTATTTAATTAAATAGAAAAAGTAATTATGAGGGCATATTTCATTTTATTAAATTAAATATCTCAACAAAATATTTCTTCAGTTCAAAAAGGGGAATTTCCAGTTCACTATTGATAAAAAATGAGTTAACATAGTTAACTCCTTTTTCTACTCAAATTAAAACAGTTAACTCCTTATTTATCTCAAATTAAGTCTGTTAACTCCCTTTAATTTGGGAATCTCCCTTTATGACTGAAACTCATCTTCAATCCTGACCGTTGATCTGAATCGATCTCAACCGTTGATGGATTCCAGGAAACTCTATTTAAGAGACCCTCATCTCTTCATTTGGAGGAGGATGAATTGATTTGCTATCGAATTGCTGTTGAAATTCATGCTCATATTTACTTACATTTCACGCATACATTTTTGGCGCCCACCGTGGGGCTCGAAAATCAATTTTTCTGGCCTCTTTCTATATTTTTTTAATCATTTTTTTTGTTCTTTGTCCGTACTGTTCCGTACAGGTTCGAATCTTCGTGCGAAACTGTTCATTTTTGCGCAAGGATCTAGAATCTTCGCGCGAAGATTCTTTCCGCATCGCGCGAGAAAGTTCTTTGGCGCGCGAATCTTCGCGTGAGACTTTATTTTTTCGCGCAAGCCAAATTTAATTTTGCGCGAGCCAGATTTGATTTCGCGCGGGCCGTAAAACTTCTTCGCGTGGACTGTCAGGAATTTCACGCAAAACTCTGCTGACAGAGGCATTTTTTTTTTTTGCATTGATTTGCGTGTTTTCTGATTTTTTCTGCTGACTATTAGCAGTTTCTAGTGTTTCTATTTTTTTTTTTTTTTGATTTTTTTGAACAGCATAGTAGTGATTTGTGGAATAATGGGAAAAGCGTGCTAAAGTTGTCAGAAATAGGTAAGAATCTACTAAGTGCGTTGTGAGGATCACCAGGTAATCTTCATCAGCTGATAACATTTCATTTGGATCTAAAACAAACATCTTTCATGTTGAGCTTGTGTGTTTCCTTCTGTACTTCCATTTTACAACACATGCATAAACTCATACTAGGGTGTAATCTTTGTTAGTATTCATTTGGCAGGCTTAGTCTTTAGTGATAGATCTGATTAACTATCTTGGGTTATTGGACTTGCTAATCCGTCAGCCCCTCGTTCCACCCTATGGTTGCAAGCTCAGCACCACGTTAAATTGGGGAGGGGTCTACAGGACATAAGCGTTAAAGGCTCCACAAGGCAACCCTTTTGTGTTTTTTTAGAACTCACTAATTTCTGAGTTGTGGACTCGTTTTGGCTTGTGTGAGGGGTTAAATGTTCCACATCTTTGGACTCACCTCACATTAGTTAAAGCATTAAGTGTACCACCTTGTGCTTTTTGATTACTTTTAGATAGATTTTCTTTCAGGAATTAACATCTGTACACACATAGTAATTAAGCCCCCATGAACACTATTCGTGGATCTTGAGGGAGTGGGTTCCTAGTGAAATTCCTCTCTAAGACGGATTCCTTGTAGGTGGGGAGGATACTTTGAGCATCTCGTAGATAGATGAATCTTTGACTTGTTGATTAAGGCATCCTTTCTCCGAAAAGGTTGATAGATCACGAGGAGATGATATCATAGATCTTTAAGAGATAATCTTAGTTTAGTGTGTCGGATTAATCTATCTGTTTTGATTGGGCTAAAGGTGAAAGGGTGTCAAAACTTTGAATCTGGAAGCTAAGTCCCCTTGTGGTACACTATTGTGAGTCAGTCACCTTTAGAGAGGGTTAACCGTAGCAGACAATCCCTCTACAGGGAAAACTGTGATGACAGAACCTCAAGCGGTAATAGCCATTTTTGCCATGGTAGTGACAACCACTATATAAATGTCCTTGTGGAAGAAATCTCCATGGGTGTGGTTCATTGTGGGTTGTCAAATCTCCCTAGCAGCCCTTGAAGATTAAGTTCTCAGACTGTGTCAAAACCTCGATGCGCCGGGATTGGAGGTCACCCCTGTGAGCCATAAAAGTTGTAGAGTCAAACCATTATTAAATACCTTAGAGAAGCCAACTTTTATTTTTCTAAGGAATGTGTGCGATGATTGCAAAACTCTTTGAAAATGTACACAAATAGCTCTCTTAGGGATTAACACAAACTAAGTCGCTTGATTGTTCATGCGCAAGGTTGCTTTTGCCCTTGCTCATTATTTTCAGACGTGCTTGAAATCACTTGCTTGCTGTTCTACGTGCCTGTTTATCTGCCTGGTTATTGGATCGATCAAAAATTTTGTCAAAATTAGTCGTTGTTGTGAAACTGTTCTGTCCGTTCGCGCGAAATCATTTTGGTCTCGCGCGAAATCATTTTGCTCTCACGTGAAATCATTTGGCTCTTGCGTGAATCCATTTTTCCCTCGTGTGAAATTAAAGTTCTATTGTGAATCTTCGTGCGATCCAAAAACATTCTCGCGTGAAATTAAAAACTGTTACTAATCTTTGCGCAAGACAGAAACATCTTCGTGCGGCCCATAAAACTTCCTCGCGCGCCCGTAAAGGTTTTTCACACAAAATTTTGTATCACCATTTACAATCTGGGTTTGTTCTAGCTATCTGCGGCCTGCACGCTGTCCTTTTTTGCATCCATTTATCACTCTCTATTTGCAAACAGTCCTGGAATAGCGACACTTCGCTTAATTGAAAACTTGTGTCTTATACCTTAACTAGTCTCGTCTCATACGTCCTCGTCTTAATGCTTGCCATACTTTGTGCTGCAATGGTCATAATATCTGGCTGTTCTAGCCTTTAAATCAGACCATTTGTGCCTTAGTGAATAGCATTCTTGTTACTATCTTGTCCTTTTTGAGACTCAGTCTTAGTATAGTCCTTGTCTAGGTTCTAGCTTCTTGTCCTTGCCTATGACTGTCACAACCAGAAGTGGCAACGTGTTTTATCCTGATAACATTCGACGTGGTCATGCTAGGGGTCGTAATCGTAGCAGAGGTAGCTTACCTTTCGCTACGCAATCCATATCCAATTTGGCTAGTGAGGCGTCTTCATGGTCTTCCTCACCTGCAAGGTCATCTCGAGATCAGCGAACATTTTCCAATTTGCAACAAATTGGGAATCTTTTTTACCAAAAGGATACTGAGACAGGTAGGAGTCCTGCATTCTCAAACACAATGTATGACCCTTTCTCCATGGACCCTTTTCAAACACAATGTACAGAAACTGAACAAGTTCCTATAATGACTAATCGTGAACCTGAACGGGGTAGCCATAGTCGACATCAAGAACAACCTAGGGATGACAAGGAGAAAGAGAAAGAAAATGATACTGATGAAGAACAAGAAGAGGTGGAAATCCTTCCTGAACACATAGCAAGATGTCGAAGAGACAAAAAATTTTAGAAGGTCATGGGAATCCTAATCAATGAAGAGAAAGAAAAGTACTTTCTCAAACTCGCCCAAGAGGGAGCTAAATAATCCACACATTTCGATGTGGAGACCATTATCACACGTGAAGAGGAAATCGAGACCACTAAACTCCAAAAACAACTGAAAATTATGCAAGACCAATTGGCTCAGATGATGCATGAGAAAGAGAAACCCAAAAAGACATACACATTGGACGCTCTTTGTTCATTTCCATTTGACACAAGTATAAACATGCCGCCTTTCCCAAGAGGTGTAGAACTACCCAAATATAACACGTACTTTGGTACTACTGATCCCCAAGATCACTTGCGAGAATTTGGTGCTTTGTCTATGGAGTTTATACATAATCAAACGTACCTCATGCGTTTATTCCCTAGAAGCCTAGGTGGTCAAGCTTTGGAGTGGTTTTCACATTTACCTCTTGGTATCAAGACGTTTGACAAAATTGCTAATTCATTTGTTCAGCAATATTCTCATAACATTCAACATCCTATAAATATTCGAGATCTATGCAACCTTAAATAGAAGGTTGGTGAGCCTTTTCTCACTTTCCTCCAACGGTGGAGACAGCTTTATACCAAGTACTCCCGTAAAATCTCAGAAACGGAGAAGCTCGACATTTTCACTGATAACCTCTTACCTGATTTCGGGTATAGAGTCCAACTACAAGGTCCGCGTACCTTTGAAGACATGATTACACAGGCTATCCGTATCGAAGAATTTATGATCAAGAAAGGTGAGCTCACTCTTCAGAGAGACTCAAAACAAGGTTCCACTTCCAACAAGGATAAAACCAAACATGTCAACAAGAACCGAGAAATTGTACATGATGGGGTTGTTGATAATGTCACAACAAAACCCGCTAAAGGAGCATTTAATCTCACAAACTGCTTCAAAGCAGCCAAAAGTGCTGAGAAGCCTCCTCCTAACAATAAAATGTCTGGGAATAAATCGAGAAACTCATGGGCAACACGACCCAAGTGAGAGTATACGCCTTTAGGAGAACCTTTGGATGTGGTTTACAAAACATTGCTACAACACAAGCTTATCTCACCAATGGATAAACCTCGTCCCTATGATCCACAACCACGTCCACCATGGTGGAATGAGACCTCATTTTGTGAGTATAACCAAAACAAGGGTCATAAAACCATTAACTGTATAAACTTACATCATAAATTCCAGGACATGATTGATGCTAGTGAACTTGTGGTAGATGGACATAACAAGAACTCGGACCACAAGGCGTTCAAAGAGCCTTTCCCACCTTATAAAAAAGGAGAGACTTCGAAACCAGAACCCTACAATAAGGTCAACTATACGTATTCCAATGATGACAATGTCATTCACATGGTTGAACCTGTAGATTTTGAATACTGCGATGTTATTACCATAAAGGGGAAGCAAGATAACGATAAACCCAAGACACCATTCATCTTGAGAGGCCCTACTTCCAATAACATGGATAATACGTCTTCACAACACTGTGCTAACACTGTTACTCGCTCTCATGCAAAATTGGTGCTCAAAGGCCCTACACCTCCTACTTCAAATCTCGAACAACACAAGGACAAAGCCCTTGCTGGTCCATCCGGTAAAGGTGCAAAACACACGACGAACTTGACTGAAACCAGTTATAGTATTCTAGATCAATTAAAATGAACCAATGCTCACATTTCTATATTTGAGCTGCTTAAAATTTCACCTGCTCATAGGCAAATTATGGAAAAAGCCCTCACTGAGACAAACATTCCTCAGGATCTTGATCTTGAACAATTTCAATCCATGGTAGGTCACCTGACCTCACCTCATCTTATGACCTTCTCCAACGAGGATGACAACTCACTGAATCACCCACACAATCAGCCTCTACACATTGAGGTAATGATCCACCAGACACGTGTTCATCGGGTACTAATTGACAATGGCGCTGGCCTAAATATTGTTTCTGCGGCTCTGCTTAGACAATTGGGTTATTCTGAGGACTCTATTGATCCTCGACGAAAGATCACTATTAAAGCATACAATGAAGTAGAACGAAAGTCACTATGTCTTGTGACTTTACCAATTCACGTCGGTCCTGTCGAAAGGGATGTCACCTGTCAGGTGCTTGACATTCCCTTAGCCTACAACATTCTATTAGGACGGCCATGGATACATGAGATGCGCGATGTACCATCCACATACCACCAATGCATTAAATTCCCATTTCATGGCTCTGAAGTTGCTATTCCTGCAACTACTAGCTACACTTGCAATATGCTCAAAGTTGTTGAATCTTTCATCCCTGCTAACCGTGAGTCTACTGATTGTCACAACAATAAGCTGAAACAAATTGAGTAGTCATTTAAATTGAAAGAAATTGGTATGGGAGAGTACCACATGTAACCAGTTTTATCATTAACATCAATTCTAGAATCCCCTCGACATTTTGGGAGACCCTCACTAGCAAAGAAGCCATTCGTGTTGACACCTCATACCAAGTTTAATGGTTCTTTTGTCAAAGCTACAGTTCCCTTAGAAGATGAAAGTGAAAATAGAGCCATTGCTGCATGGCTTTACAAAGAAGAGTCTCCAGTAGACCTAACAGAACAAGTTCGAGAAATCACTCCTAAGAAGTATGGACCTGGTCTTAAGCTTATGAAGCATTTTGGCTACAAGGGAACTGGGCCTATTGGGTGCAATAACAATGGTTTAATAGATCCTAACAAAGCAACAGCTCAAAGCAACAGTGACACAACTGGCCTAGGGTTCAAGAAGGTCCCTTTCCATTTGGGATCCAATAAATTCATACCTGTACCTGAGAGTTCATCTAAAAATGAGTCACAATCTGAATCAGGTACTCAAAAGAAAGAATCTGATGATGAGGATTCTTACCCTAATCCTATTCCTTATGATCTTGCTAAATTCTTTGCTAAGCCAGATGACTTTGTGCCACGTGTTAGCACTTTGGATGATACTAGTGATTCTTTTGAGGACAATACTGAGCAACTCGAATATCATTAAGAAAAGGGAGAATCTAGTCAGTCATGTCATATTGAGTATTTGTGTAAGAATCCAGAGTCTAAAGGAGAGTATGTCCCTATCACTGTTGGGGAGTTCTATAGTCTCTCACCATGTAGCACCGATTCTCATGAATATGAATTTGACAATCTTTCAGAAGCGACTACTGATAAAGACATTGACCAAGTGCATGTCTATGAAAATCAAATCAAAGTGAGTGAAACGTCTAGGGATAGGTCACAGGGGTCTGATCACACTAGTGTCTTAGAGCCATCAATTCCTAACGTTTGTACTCTAAGATGTTTGAATACACTTGTGGGTGAGGTCGTTGTAGGTCTCGAATTGCTGGTCCACGCATTTAATAACTATACTGTGAACGCAATTGAACCAGCCACTACTCTCTCACTCGCACATCCCGAGCTTATAGACTGGAACCCCAATGCATCTAACGAAGTCCCCATGTTCCAGAATGACTATACTCTTGCATGTTACCTAAACACTATCGAACCTGTAACGTCTTCCACCAATGAACAGAGCATCAACATGACTGAGGCCGACATCAAATATCTCAGTCACATAATTAAAAAGAAAAAATGCAAGAGGTTCGATGGTGAAAACAACATTGTGGCAGCGTCGGATCCAAAAATAGTAAAAACAAAAGACGTATCCAAGGGTGAAAACCTCTCTGAGGCGCCTGCGGATGAGATATTTGATGTCCTTCCCAGTCAATTTCAGGAGAGATCATCAGTATTAATAGAGCCAACACAGCCGATTAACCTAGGCACAGAAGAACATCCTCATGTGATACATTTGGCTCAGTCATTGTCAACTGAAGAAAAGGAATAATTCATTGCCTTTTTCAAGGGAAAGAAAATAAATTTTGCCTGGACATATTCTGACATGCCAGGATTGGATCTTGATCTTATTATGCATCACTTGTCCATAATGCCAGGCATAAAACCAGTTAAACAGAAGCTCCGCAAAATGCATCCTCATGTTGCATTGCTAGTCAAAGCTGAATTGGAGAAACTTCTGAAGGCTGGTTTCATTCGTGCAATTGATTATGCTGAATGGATATCCAATATTGTCCCTGTGTCCAAGCATGATAAGTCTATCAGAGTTTGTACAGATTTCTGTGATCTTAACTTGGCATGTCCTAAAGATGACTTCCCACTCCCTAATATTGATATGATTGTGGACATGACAGTTGGCTATGAGATGTACTCACTTATGGATGGTTTTTCTGGATACAATCAGATAAAAATTGCACCAGAAGATCAAGAGAAAACAGCCTTCACATGTGTATGGGGAACCTTTTGTTGGAATGTGATGTCATTTGGTTTAAAGAATGCTGGAGCTACATATCAGCGGGCTGTTACTACAATCTTCCATGACATGATGCATAGAACTATGGAGGACTATGTTGATGATACTTTAGTCAAAAGCGCTAAATGCAATACCCATTTGCACGATTTGGGACCAATTCTAGATCGTATGGAAAAGTTTAGTCTTTGGCTCAATCGTAAGAAGTTTGCATTTGGTGTCACATCAGGAAAACTGTTAGGATATATTGTTTCTAAAAAGGGAATTGAAGTAGATCCAGAAAAAGTACAAGCAATAATGGACATGCCACCACCTCGAAACATCAGTCAGATGAGAGGACTATAGGGAAGGCTTCAATCTATTTGCAGATTTATTTCACAATTGGCGGATAAATCACAACCCTTCACAAAGACTTTACATAAGGGTGTGAAATTTAATTGGAACCAGGATTGTGAGCAAAGCTTAACATAGATTAAACAATATCTTGTCAATCCACCAATCCTGATGCCTCCTATGCATGGGAAACCTTTGCTTTTATACATTTCAGCTACTGAAACATATTTGGGAATCCTATTGGCTCAGGAAGACAATGATAACAAAGAAAGAGCTATTTATTACTTGAGCCGAACATTGGTCTCTTATGAGAAAAACTATAGTATTATTGAGAAATCTTGCTTGGCAGTTGTCTTTGCTTCCCAAAAGTTGAGACACTACATGCTTGCCCACACTACACGGCTTGTGGCTAAAATAGATCCATTAAAGTATTTGCTCAGTAAGGCAGCTTTCACAGGAAGATTGGCTAAATGAGTCATGATACTAAGTGAGTTCGACATCCAATATGTTGAACGCAAAGCTATAAAGGGACAGACAATTGCAGACCAGCTAGCTGAGGCACCCATACCGAGTCTCCTGCCAATAAACATTGATTTTCCAGATGAGTCAATTCTAACACTCACTCACCATACATGGGTTATGTTCTTCGATGGATCCTTCACACAACAAGGATCAGGTGCTGGATTACTTTTCATCACACCACAGAAATACTCATTGCCCAAAGCATACAAGATTTTGTTTCCTTGTACAAATAACATTGCTGAATATGAAGCTTTGATCAATGGTATGAAAATTGCAGCTGAATGGAGAGTAGATCAATTGGATATCTTCGGTGACTCTCAGCTTGTCATCAACCAAGTAAATGATGTGTATCAAACAAAGGATGAAAAACTAATTCCTTATAAGCGCATGGTTGATGACTTGACGAAATATTTTGCACACATCACCTTCCAACAGGTTCCACGTGCAGATAATAAAGTGGCTGATGCCATGGCCACTCTGGCCTCCCTTCTACAAATGCCAGAAAATGATCTCCGACACGAGTTCTTGGTGGAAGCGTTACACTACCCAGCCTATGACACACCTGATTCCAAGATGATCTGTTCTATTATAGGACAAGAATCATCCCGCTACCATCACATCTATTCCTACCTTCGTAATCAAACCATTTCGAAAGGTATGACCCGGAATGAGAAACGTTACCTAATTCGTAATGCTTCACATTATGTCATTATTGCTGACGATCTATATGGGACAGGTCTCAATGGAACACTCCTTAGGTGCTTAGAACCCGACGAGTCCAAACGTGCACTAATTGATGTTCACGAAGGCATTTGCGGATCTCATTCCAATAGCCTAACACTAGCTTGCAAACTCCTTCGTGTTGGTTACTACTGGCCTAAAATGGAGCAAGAAGCTATTAAATATGCTAGGTCTTGCAAACAGTGTCAACTACACGAGAATCTCATTCACGCTCCAGCTAGAGAATTGATTCCCTCTACTTCAACATGGCCATTTCAACAATGGGCCTTTGACTTGGTGGGACAGATTCACCCAACCTCTTCTAATGGACATAAGTTCATTATCACCACTACAGATTATTTCACGAAATGGGTAGAGGCAGTCCCTCTCACAATTGCTGATGGCAAAACTGTAGCGCTTTTTATCACAAACTACATCATCTGTAGATATGGTATACCGTCCTCAATCATTACTGATAATGGAGGACAATTCAAAAATAAAGACCTTAAGGAACTGTGCAAGAAATTTAAAATTACACAACATTGGTCTTCCATTTATTACCCCCAGGGTAATGGGCAAGCTGAGGCATCCAATAAGGCAATCCTCAAAATTCTTCATCACACAGTCAGTAAGTCAGGGCGAGACTGGCATCTCCAGATCAATCCAGCCCTATGGGCATATATAAAAAGCATTAGAACTCCAATGGGCACGACTCTTTTTGTGTTGGTATATGGGGCAGATGTTGTGCTTCCGATAGAGGTCGAGATTCCTACCTTGAGAATCTCTATGAAAGGCCTTATCACAGATGATGATTATAGGATAGCCCGACTTCAAGAACTTGTGTTGCTGGATGAACGACGAAAAGTGGCCTATGATCATCTACGAGCATATCAACAAAGAATGGCGCGAAGCTACAATAGGAGGATTAGGCCACGTGACTTCCAGCTTGGTGATATCGTCCTAAGAGAGAATCCTAAGAATCAACAACAACGAATGCAAAAGGGAAAGTTTGAACCAAACTAGCTAGGTCCTTACATCATTACTGTAGTATATGGATCTGGCGCCTATCAACTTTCCACAACTAAAGGAGAAGTGCTTAAAGAGCCTATGAACACTCTCCACTTGAAGCGGTTTTTCAGTTGATTCAATCTCAACAAGCTATTTGTACATATCTGGATGTCCTGAAAAAAAAAAAAAAAAATCCTAAAAATCAGAAAATGTCTTGAAAAAATCCTAAAAATCAGAAAATGTCCTGAAAAAATCCTAAAAATCAGAAAAAGTCCTGAAAATTTTGTTACCCTGGTAAAAACCTAGCAATAGGTACCTTTGTAAAAAAAAAAAAACTTGCCAAGAAGGTGAAAACCTGGTAAACAGGCGCCTCTTGTTAGTCACTTTCATGCTTTTGCTTTCTTGGTTTTCTTGCTCATGTATCCATGGATTGAGTCTTGTCACGAGTGTCACTCTTTTTGAGATTCTCCTCATAGAATCTCCTTTGTGACAGTCACCAGTTGTTCTGACTGTGTCTGCCTACTGTCACCAGTGTCACTCTTTTCGAGATTCTCCTCATAAAATCTCCTTTGTGACAGTCACCAGTTGTTCTAACTACGTCTGCCTACTATCACCAGTGTCACTCTTTTCAAGATTCTCCTCATAGAATCTCTTTCGTGACAGTCACCAGTTGTTCTGACTGCGTCTACCTACTGTCACCAGTGTCACTCTTTTCGAGATTCTCCTCATAGAATCTCCTTCGTGACAGTCACCAGTTGTTCTAACTGTGTCTGCCTACTGTCACCAGTGTCACTCTTTTCGAGATTCTCCTCATAGAATCTCTTTCATGACAGTCACCAGTTGTTCTGACTGCGTCTGCCTACTGTCACCAATGTCACTCTTTTCGAGATTCTCCTCATAGAATCTCCTTCGTGATAGTCACCAGTTGTTCTGACTGCGTCTACCTACTGTCACCAGTGTCACTCTTTTCAAGATTCTCCTCATAGAATCTCCTTCGTGACAGTCACCAGTTGTTCTAACTGCGTCTTCCTACTGTCACCAGTGTCACTCTTTTCAAGATTCTCCTCATAGAATCTCTTTCGCAACAGTCACCAGTTTTTCTAACTGCGTCTGCCTACTGTCACCAGTGTCACTCTTTTCGAGATTCTCCTCATAGAATCTCTTTCGCGACAGTCACCAGTTGTTCTGACTGCGTCTGCCTACTGTCACCAGTGTCACCAGTTGTTCTGACTGCGTCTGCCTGCTATCGCTAGTGTCACTCTTTTCGAGATTCTCCTCATAGAATCTCTTTCGCGACAGTCACCAGTTGTTCTGACTGCGTCTGCCTACTGTTGTCACCCTACTGAAGAGATTTCTTTCTTACATATTCTGGACATTGACACTTGACATCATCTCGAAAACATTAAACTCAATGATATACTAGTTTGGATATGCTGAGCATTTTCTCTTATTGCTTTGTTTTGCTTTATCATATCTCCTCGAGCAACATCGATGATGTCATCTCCGACTAGAGAAGTAATGACTGGGGGCATGATCTTTTCATATGTTTTCTATTTGCGGATTAGTTCCAATAAGTTGATACATTCCTATAAGAGGGGTGTCCACTATAAGAGCCTCCATTTCGTATTGGATGGCCATGTGTACCTTGACTCCTTTTATACAGATATGTCAATGATATTGGTTCTTCTCCTTGTTTGTTGGAGTGAACTCTTCATGCTATAGTACATACTGATACTTGTCCTATTAAGTGAACGTACGAGTCACTGCGAGTATATTTAGCACACTTCTGTCTCAGGTTACGAACGCAAGGGTCGTTGCGGACATCATGAATATTGAATACTTTGCATAAGAGGAATCTCCCGTGTGTTTAGTGTGCCTGTCATGCAAGCAACATTCAGGTCATCCTAGCATTCATGCTTTGATGCTTATGTTAACTTGTTACATTAAAAGGGACAAATGTTCTGGTCATTCTGGCTTCTTGTGCCTCGAATGCTTACATTTAATCTCGACATTCCAATAACATATGTTACATTCATATTTTCATGATTGCAATGTCAGTGGAAATTTTGTAACATACGAGCTTTATTTTATATCCAATTATGATAAATCATCGAGGCTTGGTGACCAGACCTAAGGCTACATTTAACATAGTCTTGCATACTTCATTTGCATTAGCACGCAATTCGACGGTAATCCTATTCATACTCCACATGCATCAGATTCCTCCATGGCTGCACAAGTGTTTGGTTCATCGATTCTCGTTCCTCAATGGAATACTTGTGACTGTCAAATAAAAACACACAACACTATGTTAGATGTCAGTTCATACATATGCGTTCTATCTAAACATACATCTCATGTACATTAGAGCAAAACAAAACAGACAATGACATGTACACAGGAATACTCAGCTCAAAATCTCGTATATATATATCAAAGAATGGGTCAGTACAAATAAAATGGGCGCTACTCAAGCGCAATCGATCAAAAATGATACATCTGGTGCTGGCACACCAATTGATACATAGCCAGAGATCAAAATAAAATTCAGGCACAAAGCATCTAACTCTGTCCCGAACTCTCGCCTCCGAGAGGAGCAGGAGGAACAGGGGCAACAGGTGGCGGAGGCGGTGGTGGCATATCCAGCCTGACAGGAGGTCGTGCACCTCCAGACTCTCGTGCGTATTGAGAGAATCACTGCACTTGCAATGTCTCATCAGGTACTGCACTAGTGTATGCATCATAATAATATGCAGCTCGGGCAGACTGGAAGCGGATCTCATCCTGTGCCAACTCTAGCCTCCGCTCTGCAGCCTTCGCGCTCTCTCTCTAGCGATCTGTCTCTCTTTGTCTCTCTACCAGCTGCGCATCCCTGACTGCCACTGCAATCTGCAACTCTCCCAACTGTCATGAGGCTGCACGAACCCACTCTCAATATTGTCGTACCGCATCCTGTACCCCACCTACCGGCTGATTTGGCATATCCTCATCGACCATCTCTGGTGCATGTTGAGGTGGAGGCGCCTGCTGTGGTGGAGGTACCTACTGTTGTGGGACCTCTTGCTGAAGGGCCTGCTCCTCTGTCCTCTTCCTCCTCCACCGACTGTGTCCCGCTCCACTGCCCCCAGCACCTGGGTCTGATCCCATCTGTCGTGGGGGAATAGGTATCTGTTGTACCCAGTGCTGGACCTATGGTGGCACCTATGGTTGTGCCTGCTACTGCTGTGATACCTATCCCTGCCCCTGTACCTTCCCTGCCATCCCTAATGGATCTGTGAAGCATGGGAATGGATGGCTCATCAAAAATGCCTGATATGCAAGCATCATCCCGACATCTACTACCTCTGGCAGGTAGTCCCACTGAACTGCAACAAGGCTATGAATATCTATCATGGATCGTCCTGGATTCATCCGTGGAGGCCATCCCCGCTCTATATCCTTCTGCACCCTGGCATAGGAATAGTACTCAGCTGAAATGTCCTGTGGTCGACCATACTGCTGCCACACTCGTGAGATGAAAAATCTCTCTATGACCGATGTCGTCCTGCCTGCCAGCGGTCGAGAATTAAACATCCAGGGCAGCTCTCTCGGGGCATCATCCCAGTCCTCTATCTCTCTCCAGGATCGCCATATAACAGACACTAGGTCATCAAGATGTGTCCGCCAATGCTCAGTCTTACCCAGGTGGGCCTGGGTAATATGCCCTCGATATCTGCAAATGTAGGGCTCCATGGGCTCTCGAGAATCCTCAAAAATTGGCCTACATACAGGGAGATGCTCCCAGGCCCAGATCTGTAGCACATAAACACCTGCTGCCATGGTCTTCTTCTCGTGGAAGATGACCTCATGCATCTCATGAAAAAGATAGGCCAACATACACTGACCCCACCCAAAGATCTCAGGTGCCTCAACCATCCTACGAAGCATGACACCCCATCCACACTCCAACCCATGCTGTCCCCTGTCAGGACATAGGAAGCAGCTCAAGAAAATACCCAACATGGATGCTAACCTGTGTGTAGGTCCATAAGTATGCATCAGCTCATCCCAGCTGATGGCCCTGCCCCTCGGTAGCTCTCTCTTAAAAACAATGGATAGTGCCTCTGTCCCTAATCGAGGCACTGTATCATATACAACCCGGGCACCGTGAAAGGGAATCCTCAAGATCCTCCATATGTCCTCTGGTGTGATGGTCATCTCACCCATTGGCAAATAAAATGTGTTCGTCTCCGAATGGAAACGTTCTACTAATGCAGTCAGTAAACCGTGATTCACCATCACGGCTGGAATTCGGCATAGTGAAGACAAACCCAAGCGAGCAATGTGTGCCCAATCTGCATCATCCAAACTCCGCAATAACTCTCCATAGGGCGGATAATGAGATCTAAATGATACGTCTCCGAATATCTCCTGCACGCACAACAAAAAAAACAAAAATATGACAAACAAACGATCAGCATCAAGTCAAATCGAAACATCAAAACAAAATAAAATGCGATTTCTAAATGCAAAAATCACAAAACTGGCACAGAATTTCGCGCGAGATTGCTGAAATCTCGTGCAAAAACATATGGTTTCATGCAAAATAGTTCTCTCTTCGCGCGAAGAAACTCAACTTCGCACGAAAATAGATCTCCTCGCGCGAAGATAGACCATCTCGCGTGAGAAAAGAGGTTCTCGCACAAACTAGGAATTACCTCGCGCGAAGAATCTCCACCTTCGCGCGAAGCCAAAATCGCCTCGCACGAAGATATTCCGACCGCGCGTGAAGAAACAGCACATCCTGTTTCTTTGCACAAAGAAAGAATATCTTCGCGCGAGAAGAGATTGGTCTCGC
Organism: Cupressus sempervirens; assembly: GCA_028749045.1. NCBI lineage: Eukaryota > Viridiplantae > Streptophyta > Pinopsida > Cupressales > Cupressaceae > Cupressus > Cupressus sempervirens. The sequence goes on from CM053783.1 coordinate 654,977,910, forward strand.
ACGAAGAAAGAATTGAACATCCTAAAACATGCTAAAAACATGCATAAATGAACTCAAAATGCGTGTAATCGAAAGTACGAAGATGGGAGATCGATGACTCACCGGTGGTCCGTAGTCTGCTGGCCGGCTGTGTCGTCTGGAGCGCTCAAAACGATGATATCTCAAGTTCACTGCCATGTCTATATCAGAGCTCCAAATCACTAAAAGACAAAAGCACAAATGAATTGAAAATGACCCTTCAAGCCATTATATAGGTGTTGACCAAATTTTTCAAAGTGCTCGGATTTGCGCAAAAATCGCACCCTTGGCTAATTGGACCATTCTGGATCCATTTTCTGGATCAAATTCAAAATCTGACACACCCAAGAACCTTAAAAATGCATTTTAAAATTTTAGGGACCGATGTGATCGAACACTTGTGCAGTCAAAATCTTTCTGATACTTTATGATTCTTGGGATCCTTTCAACTTTACATTCTCCATATTTTCAAAATTCATTTTGAAAATAGTCAACTTAAGTCAAATTTACATGATATACTGCTTCAAATCATATTTCTGGTGTGTCATCTTTCGATTTTGCTCCCGAGGGGGCATGATGATTACATCATTAAATACTTATTCTCAGGGCATTTAGTTCCCATCTTATGTCCTAGTCACTTGGGGCATCTCATCACTTGGGGCTCTCTTTTTTTTTGTTCCCTTCTATCTGACATCTCTGCCATCTATCTTATCTTTTCATCAATTGATCAACCTTATAACAACTCTTCTCAGAGTTTGATGGATAGGTATTGGGACAGTCTAAACCCTGACTCCTAAAGATCAAACCTCATTCTGGGGATGATTCTATGACTCATGATGAGACCTTGTTATCTTTTATTAATTTTGGGTATCTAGGTGTTCTATCTGGATCCTTGAAGGTTAAGCTTCGTTCTGGAGATAACTTTCTAACTGCTATTAATTTCGGGTATCTAGGTGTTCTATCTGGATCCTTGAAGGCTAAGCTTCATTCTGGAGTTAACTTTCTAAATGCTATTAATTTCGGGTATCTAGGTGTTCTATCTGGATCCTTGAAGGTTAAGCTTCGTTCTGGAGATAACTTTCTAAATGCTATTAATTTCGGGTATCTAGGTGTTCTATCTGGATCCTTGAAGGTTAAGCTTCGTTCTGGAGTTAACTTTCTAAATGCTATTAATTTCGGGTATCTAGGTGTTCTATCTAGATCCTTGAAGGTTAAGCTTTGTTCTGGAGATAACTTTATAAATGCTATTAATTTCGGGTATCTAGGTGTTCTATTTGGATCCTTGAAGGTTAAGCTTCGTTCTGGAGATAACTTTCTAAATGCTATTAATTTCGGGTATCTAGGTGTTCTATCTGGATCCTTGAAGGTTAAGCTTCGTTCTGGAGATAATCTTCTAAATGCTATCAATCTCAGGTATCTAGGTGTTCTATCTGGATCCTTAAAGGTTAAACTTCGTTATGAAGAAACTTTTTAAATGCTTATCAATTTTAGGTATCTAGACATTCTGTCTAGATCCTTAAAGATTACGCTTTGTTCTGGAGATAGTCTTTTAAATGCTATCAATCTTAGGTATCTAAGTGCTCTGCTTGAATTCCTTAGGATTAAGCTCTGCTCTAGAGAAGGTCCTTAAAAAGCTTATCAATTGGTCTCCGTGTCATCACCTTCAGAACCAATCTCATGTTCGCATCATGCTTTCTGATTATCTTTGAATTTCACGTGTTGCTCGCACATTCATTCAAAGAGGGGCAAAATGTAATACCCCAAAATTGGCTCATTGCCATTATACCAATTCTAGTCTATTTCTGATAATTTCAAAGTCCTATTCTAATAGGCAATTCTCATTCTGCTATTCGCTACTTGACTTAATTGTCAGATGCAGAAAAACCCTAATCTGCATTCATCATATTTCTTATTTAATTCTTATAGTACGTACTCATATTAGTTGCATTAAACCTACTTGATTAATATTTAATTTAATTATTAAGTATTTATACTTTTATTAAATTAAATTATATCCTAAGGCTAATGTACTATGGAATTAAATTTATTTAATTTAATAAATACGCCTATCTTAATTAATTAAATGTAATTATTTAATTAAATGGGAAAGGTATTTCTAATTAATTAAAAGAAATTATTTAATTAAATGGAGTACTTACTTCTAAATAATTAAACAAAGTTATTTAATTAAATGGGAAGACATTCCTAATTAATTAAATAAAGTTATTTAATTAAACAAAAGTGTCTCTAATTAATTAAAGATTATTTAATTAAATAGAAAAAGTAATTATGAGGGCATATTTCATTTTATTAAATTAAATATCTCAACAAAATCTCTCTTCAGTTCAAAAAGGGGAATTTCCAGTTCACTATTGATCAAAAATGAGTTAACACAGTTAACTCCTTTTTCTACTCAAATTAAAACAGTTAACGCCTTATTTATCTCAAATTAAGTCTGTTAACTCCCTTTAATTTGGGAATCTCCCTTTATGACTGAAACTCATCTTCAATCCTGACCGTTGATCTGAATCGATCTCAACCGTTGATGGATTCCAGGAAACTCTATTTAAGAGATCCTCATCTCTTCATTTGGAGGAGGATGAATTGATTTGCTATCGAATTGCTGTTGAAATTCATGCTCATATTTACTTACATTTCACGCATACAGGTGTTTACCCACAATTCACAAAAAACAACAATTTTTTTTAATAAATACATCTGCAATGCACAACTGCACTCTCTAATAAATCCTAAACCTACTAGGAAAAATCAAATCTTATTCTAAGACTCTCATATACTAATGACAAAAATACTTAATAACAAAAATGATGAAGCTATAAGCCCATGTTTTCAGCTTCCTTATAGGCTTTGGAAAACTCATAAATTAAAGAACACATTTCTTCCTTCCCCAACTAATAGGCATGCATAATCTGGCCCAAAACCCAACAATAATTTTTGAAGATTCAAGGCACTATATCTTTTATGGTCATCAAGGCACTATATCTTTTATGGTCATCATCCATGGCTGATAGAATTTTTCCTCCACCTAACTTTTGCACATCAAATTTGTGTCAAAGATGTTTTTTCTTAATGATGAGGCAATGACTTGCTTCTAGTGCTCCACTATACTTCATGTATTGCAAAGGAGGGTAGGCTTTGAGACTTGACTAGAATGTGTTCTAAATTTAGTGGGTTGTTCGTAGTGGTCTAGGTATTTGAGGGGCAAATCTATTGAAGGAACAAAAGGAGCTATATTCCTATAGTGGGAGAGGAATTAGATCAAACCCTTAATCAAGCCAGACATGAAAAACAAAACAAAATACAAACCTTTTGTGTGCAATAAATAGGCCTACAACTTGCAACCCTTCCATAAGCAAAACAAAATCAAAATAGTAGAAAATGAGATAAGATGCCATTTTTATTTGATCTAACAGAAAAACATGCAAAGTTTGGAAGCACAAAGAAGGCATGTGTAATGTTTGGTAGCATTTCTCCAACATATGTGGCTTCTCTTTAGTATGTCTCTTTTAGAGAGTGAATGATTGTAATAAGGGACTAGGTCGGCTCATGGAATCAATTAAAAAATCTAACATAGAAAATATCATCTTCAAAAAAGATAGTAAATGATTCAATAGGATGCATACTTTTTCCTTCTTATGTTGTCCAAGCTTCAATTTGGGAGGCACTCAATATCATATTTCACCATTAGAAGCTCTACTCCATTTTGAATAATAAGCAAACAAAGAAAAAGCCTCTAAGGAACAAAACATTAAAAAAATCTCCCTTATTAAAGTAAGAGGAAAGAATATAATTTGTAAATTGATTTAAGAGAGACAATTTGAATTATTAAGATCTTTACAAAAGGCATTCTTTTTCTACATTATTATTTATAAAGAATGAGACTCATAACATATAAATAAATAAATAAAGCTAATGTTATTAATATAATAAATAGGATGTATACTTGCCTTCTTAAAATGATATGTATAAGAATTAATATAATAAATTAGGATGAAAATCTATAAATAAGAATGAATATATATATATATATATATGTATGTATGTATGTATGTATGTATGTATGTATGTATGTATGTATGTATGTATGTATGTATGTATGTATCATTTAAAAAAATTTGTACTAATAATATTATTAAAAAAGGTACTTGTATTTTAGATAATAAGTAAAATTTTATTTTCATATCTTAATTTCAAGCACCAATTTTGTTAATTGTATATAATGTTGGAATAATGGATATCTACAAAGAAGAGTACAACAGAAGATTGCCACACAAAAGTGTGTCTTTGGACAAAGATATGGTGACAGAAGACTATGACACAAGATTGTCACAGAAAAGTGTGTCTTTGGACAATTTCTATTCAAGAAAATTCTAGGTTACATCATAGTAATCATAGTATCAAAACATAGTTAACAATTTTGTACTATTATACAAAATATGTTTCATGCTTACAACTTACACCTTGTACTTGATTTATTTTATATAATATAGCATTTTTTTTTGTTCTCAAGTCTCTATTTCGCCGTAAATTTCATTCAAAGATTCCAACTTTTTGGCTACTCTCACTTATTCAAAAGGCAAGGACTCTAGCTGAACAAGAGCTCTTGTTTGTGTCAAGTATTCCCATGATTGTTAATTGTTTTCCTCATTAAAATTTAGAAAAGGACGTTCTATTTGGAAATTTTGTAAAAAAGTTTATTATAGTTTCATCCTTAAAAGTTTAAATTTGCACGTGTGAAGTTGGGATATTTGTCAGGAGAAGACATCCCAAGGTTTAGGTAAAACTTTGAAGAAAACAAAAAAATAAATCTCAGGGTTTTGAAAAATTGATTATTTCCAAGGAGTTCCTTTCAAAATTGATTTCTCTCAAACTATAGGAAATTTCCCTTAAGAAAACCTAAATCTACTAAAATCAAGATTTTAAATAAATGTCTAGATATATATACTTATTTAGACTATGAGCATGACCTCTCATTCAATTCTATGAAACTTAATTTTAGAAAAAAATGTGTATATATTTTCAAAAGGGGGATTGTTTATAAATATATATATATATATAATACACACATATAATTGAGAGAAAATAAAATAAAATAATTTTTTATTTAAATAGATATAATTCAAAAAAAAAATTATTTTAAAATTATATTTAGCTAATATGCTATTATTGAAGAAACTTTGGCCACTTTGTGTGATCTGTCATACGGTAAATACAATCTAGCATCAAAAATTTGGTAAAAATACAGTTAAACTCTACTCGAATAGAAAAAAGATGAAAGAAAAGCTTGGGGTAAGCGGTATTAAAAAAATTGAGGAACACCTCTAAAGTGACAATGACAACTAAAAGTCCACAATGGACTATTTTTCTTCATTTGTGAACTACCTGGATTTGTAGTTATTTTTTCTCACAATCTTGTTTGTAATATAATTCAAACCCCGTGTCCAATAATCTAATTATGGGGTGTTTTCTTGTTGTTGCCTACAATAGGAATTTAATTTGGCAATGGGAATTAGACTAGAATAGGCATTATTAAATTCCTAAAACTTATAATCCTTCGTTTGCGTGCACCAGAAGAAAAATAGAAATAAGAATAAGTGTTCCAATTTTGTGCCAGAAGAAGCAATGTCAATTCCACCTAATTTATATTCCACCTAAATAGGTGGAATTGAAAGAGCATCCTATTCTAATAAATTTTGGGGTCTATGAAAGCATTAGTACTTGAACTTGGGTCACGTGAAAATAGTAATTCACTGGGCTAACTAGTCGATCAAATCATCTTTATTATATTTTGTTTATTAAATAAAAATATCATAAATAGTTCTATAATAACTTAAAAATTAATTATTAAATAATAAAAAATGATTTAATGGGAGAATTTAGTTGGGTGCATAAATGCTACCTTGCTTTGCCCTGCTCACTGGCGCATCATTTCCACCATTGCATTCCATGCTATTGATTTCTCTAATGGCACCTCTGAAGCCTTACCCAGACGTGATTGTTGTGTGGTACTAGTTGTTCACCATCCAAAACCACACTATTGTTTTAAATGAGATGGTCAAATCAGTGCCCACAGTCTCTGGATTGTTCACCTTGTCAAATCCAAGGTAGTTTCCAGCCGCTCCATAGTTATAATTCATGTCATCACCTTACATTAGTATGGTATATCTCCACTTGTGTAATTCCCATCTAAATACAATCTAACCAAAGGATGCACATCGACAACAACCTTAACCCTATAATCTACAAGTTTTGGACTATAAAATAGATTATACCTTAGAGATAAAGAGGCCAAAGATAACAAAGTTACAAAGTTGGAGGGAAAAAACCCACTAGTTATGTTGAACCCAATATCCTCAACTACCAATTGACAAACCACTACAAACAAAGTTTGCACACTAATTGTAGTAAAATTGTTGTTTAAAAAATTCAACTACCACAATTCAGGGTTGGAAAACATGAACCCATCAATGGTACCATTCAATCTGTCAGAGCTAATATCTAGCACACCTAAATGTTGAAGTATGCTCAAGCATGAAGGTAATGGCCCTATCAAAATATTTCATCTTAGAAACATCTATGATAG
>CM053783.1:654987031-655147031 GCA_028749045.1 Cupressus sempervirens
AAGTATATATTCATCAACTTGACTTTAAGGTAAGAAAAACTAGGAGAATAAAAAAGAACATAAATGAGGAGGAGGAGAAAGAGACAAAAAAGGGAGAAGATGTAATGCTCTCACTCCTTAAGACAAGTTTTACCTATATCAATTATTAACAACACAAACTATTAAAATTATTTCTAATTATTGATATCTAGAAATACCGTTATTATCACACATCCTTAAATATTTCTTACCTCCAGGCTTTCTAATCCTCTAGGAGGATCCCCTGTGTTCTAACGACCGGTCCTCAATTATTTGGCCTTCCTTCTTGAACTACCTTTCAAGTCCAACTTCGTAATCCTTTATGAAGACCATCTAGACTCCATAAAATGACCCTTGATTAGTTAGCCATATCATTGTAAGATCTACTAGGTTTGTCTATCAAACCCACTACAGTTATCATATCTAAGTAAACCATTATTCCTTACAATTCTTGGTCTTGATAATCTAATCTAAATATATTTCTTCCTATGATTTAATTTCTTACTAGAATATAACAATTACTAATTGTTAAAAAAGATCCTAATTATACTCCTAAGAGTTCTTTCACTTAATTTATAAAATCTAAATTGATAACAATACTATTACTATGTATTAGTAATACTACTATTACAAAATAGCTAAATACTATTTAATTAATTCCTATCACTAAATATTCCTACACTAGCCCTACACATACTTACCTAGCCAACGGTGATGTGGGAATTGTTTTGGTTCTTCGTACCCACCACAATGTGTATGGGGATGATGTCACTTGCACAATCATTTTTAAATTGGTTTGATCTCCAACGTTTCTAACAATCACCCTTATGTATGAAGTAATGTGTGGTTTTCTTTGGTAAGGCAATATTAAAGCACCTGCCTAATCACCTTTGATCCTCTTAAATACTGTGCAACCTTCCTTATTGTTGTGGCATCCTTCCAATTCCTTGCTCCCTTCATGATGGTGACATAGAATTCATGTTTGTAATTGTCAGTTCACTTTCGTGTGGGAAGACATACCTCTCCTCTCTTCCTTGAGTACCATTGATTCCTCTTCAAATATCTTTTTTTAATTCCTTTCTATTCTTTTCTCCTCTCTTTTTTGTAGTCTCCCCTTTTGATTAGATGTATTCCCTTAGGGCTCGTTTGATTGCAAGCATAGGAATTGGGAATTAGAAGAGAAAATTTGAATGGAAATGGAAATGGGGAATGAGAATAGAAAATTACAATCCAATTCCATTTATCTCTTGTTTGGTTGCACAAACTTGAATTGAAGATTGAAGGTTCGAACCCCATCAAATTTTATGAATGAAAAAGGAAAAACATAATTTATAAAGGGTTTCATCTTCTCACACACTTATTTTTAACAAATTCACGGCGTTTGCAAAAAGAATCTGAAGCAAAAAACAATAAAGCAGGTGAATCCAAATCCCCACATCGAGCAATTGAATCACGCTATTGAGGGATTCATTGGCCACTGTGCACTGGTCTTCTGTGAATAGAATCCGATGTATATATGTGTGTGTGTGTGTGTGTGTGTGTGTGTGTGTGTGTGTGTGTGTGTGTGTGTGTGTGTGTGTGTGTGTGTATAATAGCATCAGTTTGAAAATGGCCATAATTTTTCATTTTGGGGAGCTCCAATAGGAAGTTATAATGAAGCGGATCTAAAAAAATTTTCAAATAAGAAAAATTCAAAATGGGAATGGGAATAGCAATTCCAATTACAAGTATTTTGGAGAATGGACAAATGCTCATTTTGGGGCAAAATGGGAATACGTATTCCTATTCCCAATTCTGATTTGGCGCACCAAACATAGAATTAAAAATGAATTCTAATTTTCTATTCCTATTCTAATAGTATTCCAGCAACCAAGCATGCCCTTATTTATATGTAGGAATGGGTATGGGCTATGACCCATCATTATATATATTTAATTAAGTCAATTTCCCTTAACATAGTATAATATTAGTGGCTTAGTTATTACCTTTATTTATTGATTAAGTAGTAAATGTAATTAGGAGTTATTCTTTATAATTCATATATAAGTATACTAGATTGGATTGAATATTTTTGTACAATTAGAAATTTGGATATTCAATAATCATATATTTTAAATGTGGTATTGTTAGTACATTTAACAATTATATCTTATGACTAGATATAATTATTATTTGATTTATCATAATCTATAAAATATATATGTCACAATTGGTTAATATATGAAATATTTTTATTAATTTGGGTTCATGACAGAAGAAGAGGATGGAGAAGGAGGAGGGAGAAAATGAGAAGGTGAAGAATAAGACAAAACAAGAAACAAAGCAAGGAGGAGGAGGAAAAAAAGGGGAAAATAAAGAAGATAGAGAAAAATGAACAAGAAGGTGGCAAATGAGGAGGCATAGGAGACTGAGGAAAACTAGGACATGGAGAAGAAGGAGAAAATGAATAAGGAGAACAAGTAGGAAGGGAAAAGAAGAAGCAACAAAAAGGAGGAGAATAAGAAGATGTAAGAGAGAGAAAAGGAGAAAATGCAACAAAAGACACAAAACAAGAAACAAAGATAAGAGCAATGAAATCCTAGATCTATATCTTTCTATGGGTGTAACTATTACACCTTCTTTTAGGAGCAAATGCTAGTTGAATTTGATATTAATAAAAAGTGCACATGAAGCGCACCCTACCATGAGGCATGTAAGAGGGAGACTACTAATGGTTCGTCGCCAAAGATTGTTTTAAGTTAGATTTGATTTTTCATTATTAGTTTATTTAAATTAAGTTATAAGTAGTTTAGTTTATTTATAACTTAATTAAATATGTACATACATTTTAATATATTAGTTTAATTAATAATGTTAATAATTATTAAATATTTTCATATGATTTTTCAATAATGTTGAGTTTAGTTATTATAAATTAATTTATATAAAAATAAATGTGTATTATTTCAAAAAAGATAATTTTGTGAATTTTTTAAATATTTTTTATCAAGTTATATTTTAATTAACTTAATTAATTTATAACACAATCTAGATTAGAATTATAATCAATTGAGTTGTATGGATGATATGAGAAAAATATGAATTAAATATTAACGTGAGTTGTTTTTTAGATGAGTGTTGAAGTAATATTTCATAAAATGAATAAGTACGTATGTTTAATCCAATAAGGTATATTTAGGTTATCAACTAAGTTATCTACCATCTAAAACTATTTAAGTTAGCATAATAATAATTATATAGTTAGATATGATGCTTTCGTATGTGTGCTTACTTGTCAGTATGGGTAGAGCATTGTCCTAGGTAGGAATTTTATTCTTGAATCTTGAAGTGTTTTATAGCTTTTGTCTTTGGGTTTATATTGTGGAGAATTCATAAACATTTTAATGTCGTGATTATATGTGTATGTTTTGAATGCATTGTGATGTGATGTGATGTGCTCTTGGGGCTCGATCATTATGTTACTTGACCATAAGAGGCAACACCCATTTTTGTGTTGAGTCTTAATCAAGTTGGTCACCTCATTTCTTATACTGTGATTGTTCTATGTTTTGTATGATAGCCTTCTATTAATGTTTTACTTCATGTTTAGATAGAGATTTTATTGATGTTATTTATGGTAATTTTCTTCATAATATGAGATTATGAGAATTCGGTAGTTATTATTGTGATGTGGGGTTGTCTATTTTCCTTTTATAGGATGTGATATTGATTATTACACTCCAACATATATTTGGGTGACTTTTATGACTTGATTTATAAGAAGTATTTTATGTTTGTGGTTTTGCATTCTCTTATGCTCCTTTTGTTGGTGCATTAAGGTGGGTCATCTAGGAGCAAAGAGGTGAAGTGGCTTACAATGGAGACCAAGGCCTTAAAGAGCACCCATGCCTTGAGTATAGCATGGGAGTGAGAGAAGATGCTTGATTGAGATCTTGCATAATTGATTTTCCTTATCTGTATGAGAGGACTACTGGTACTATATTGAGTCGCTAAGGGGATGGGGTCTAAAGAGATTGCTAGGGTAAGTATAAAGTTGACTTATGTGATGACACTTCCCTATATGTGTCCTAAGTTTCTACATTGTGTTTAGTACACCTGATTTCTATCTCAATCATTTGTACTTGATAAACTTATAACCATTTATTACCATTTTATACAATGTGTCATTTCCATTAGTCTTGTTTGTTTGGTTGTTTCTTTGAGTGAGCCTCTATGTTATCTTCTCAACACTATGGGAGTGGACCTTCGAGCTCAACGTGGTAGGGCAGTAGTGGTTCTATTACCATTAAGATTAAGATTAGGTGTTTGTGCTATTGCTATTGGATAATCCTTGTTGCTACTTCTATCTTCTTGTTCATTGCTTAGAGACTTTCATATTATTCTTCATGACATGTTATCATGTATTCTTTGACATATTGTAATGTGAGATCTATTCAAGAGATGTATATTTGCATTTGCATTGTGTCATAACTTAATTCATTATTATTGGTATCCATGCAACATGTGCAATGAAAGATTTACTATTGTATATGTCATGATATATCATTGTATACTATGGAGTGTACTTTGCTTGTATGGATATGGTAGATTGATCTCTTCTATACATCATGTGTATGTATTAATTCATTTCTTGATAAGTTCATTCCATTATGGCTGATAAAAGATTAGGAATATTTCATTTGGAGTTTTAAAATGAACTTATGATACATCATGTGATTATGATACGATTGATATTAGTAGTTTTGTTAGTGTAGTTAAAAGAAACTACATTTTGAAACCCTTGGGATAGTTAAGTAAGTTGTTGTAGCTAATACCATGTCTTAATGAGTGTTAACATTGACATTTAGGCTTATTGAATATAAGTAGGAGATATTTTCCACAAGTTAAATTGTGATATTGCTATCAAAATTTAACTGTGCAGTATTTAGGTCAAACTCATTGGCCCATGTATCATGAGTAGTGATTCACACATGAATCCATCTCTCATGAGAATAAATAGAACACTTAGCACTCATTGGATCTAAGTGATGCTCACAGAGGTGAAGCATCAAAACTTAACGAGAGGTCACCCATCCTAGTACTACTCTAGCTCGAGCGCACTTAACTATGAAGTTTCCTCCGTGGTTAAACCCACTCTGCTTGCAAACCCATTTGCAAAAACTTCACCAAGTGTTGTGCCTTATAAATCATTCATTTGAAAGCCCCTTAAACCCATCAATTGATATCAGGTTTTGCAAATGGGGTTGCAAGCAAAGTGGGTTTAATAGTTAAGCATGCTCAAGCTGGAGTAGTACTGGGATGGGTGACCTCCCGAGAAGTCCCAATGCTTCACCTCTGTGAGCATCACCTAGATCCAATGAGTGTGAAGTACAACACTTGGTGAAGGTTTTGCAAATGGGGTTGCAAGAAAAGTGGGTTTAACCATGGAGGAAACTCCATAGTTAAGCATGCTCGAGTTAGAGTATATTGGGATGGGTGACTTCCCGAGAAGTTCGATGCTTCACCTCTATGAGCATCACCTAGATCCAATGAGTGCTAAGTGTTCTATTTATTCTCATGAGAGATGGATTCAAACGAATGGTTCATAAGGCACAACATTTGGTAAAGGCTTTGCAAATGGAGTTGCAAGCAAAGTGGGTTTAACCATGGAGGAAACTCTATAGTTAAGCGGGCCCGAGCTGGAGTAGTACTGGGATGGGTGACCTCTTGGGAAGTCTCGGTGCTTCACCTCTGTGAGCATCAACTAGATCCAATGAGTGCTAAGTGTTCTATTTATTCTTGTGAGAGATGGATTCAAATGAATGGTTCACAAGGCACAACACTTGGTGATGGTTTTGCAAATGGGGCTACAAGCAAAGTGGGTTTAACCATGGAGGAAACTTCGTAGTTAAGCACCCTCGACTTAGATTAGTACTAGGATGGGTGAGCTCCCGAGAAGTCACGATGCTTCACCTCTGTGAGCATCACCTAAATCCAGTGAGTGCTAAGTGTTCTATTTATTTTCATGAGAGGGATTCACGTGTGAATCACAAATCATGATATATGGGTCAATGAGTTTGACCTAAATAGTACACAGTTAAATCATGATCGCAATATCACAATTTAGGCTTATGTTAATTCTTGCTTTAACATTTGCATTGTTAATGTATGATAAACATTTTATATAAAAAATTATTACACCAATATAATATAAAGTTAGATTGATATCTCATAGGTTCCAAGGCGATGCATTACAATCTCACTCCTCTATAGACAAATATTTTATCCTTGGTAGTTATTGCAAATACTTATGTTAGGAGTTTGCATTTTTTTTTTTAAAATTACCATTGCTACATGAAAAAGTCATTTTGACATTAAGTTTTAATAATTCAACTTATTTTAATTTTAACTTTCTAAGTACATTTTCTTGACCAAATGAATCTTTTTTACCTTGATTATATTTTAGCATGTCATTCATTGTTGCACTTTGACCATACACTTGGTATAAATGCATAAGATTTAAGCTCTAATTTAAATATTTATAAACATAAACAAAAATCTCCATATTCTTTTATATTTCATACCAAATTTTATATTGAAAATAATATTAAAAATTTGATAAATATTCCAAATAATAAAATGACTCCAATTTCATTTCTAATTTAAAATATCATATGAACCATTAACAACCAAATACTTAAAGGAAAACATTCGTAGACAATCTTCTTGTTACAAGAATAAAGATTAAAAGACATTCATAGACAAACGATTAAAAAACATGATACTTGTATAAATCATCAAGAAGGCCAATTTTAGGAACTACGTTTTATGTCTTACACGACTCATCATCAAGCTTTAAAATTACTAACTTTGAACAGAAGCTAATTTCATGTTGTCTTTGGTTTTTCTTAAGGAAAAGATATCAAACTGATTCTTAAGAAGGATATGGAAAGGTAGATTTCTGAGTGAGTCAAAGCTGTAGCCCTTTATCACGGTTCAAGTTTATATCACAAAATTCCGTAGACTGTAGATTCTGTTAATCTGATCTTTTAATACAAAATTCATCTACTGCAAATTTACTCCGTTGTATATAGATGTGGTTTTCTATCTTGTCAAAAAGCTCATATAAAGCCGATGCATTGTTTCTTTGAATTGTAAAATGACAACTCTGCTCTGTTATCTTGACACTGAACATCTACTAATCTCATTTATAAATCTCAAAACATAAGCACTCACAATTGAATTCTTTACAAGTGGAGGACTTTTGACACTTTTTGGCTTGCTCTCTGGGTACTGGAAGCAAGAAAGATCATCTTAATATCACCTTTTAAGTATGTTAAAATGATTCTCAGTACCTTATATACAAGAAGAAGACCTGCCATTGATTTCATGCTATTTATAATATAATTGTATACTTACTGGGCTTATTTCGTCCTTAAAAATGCACCTTTTACTTGCCATTTTCTACGCTTGTCTTCTTCAATGTAATGACATTCACAATTTCCATTGCTCTGGTATCAAATGTATTGTCAGCACACCTCATAATGGTATACGTGTTTTGCTTCTTATTCAGGGTTAAATGAATCTTTCATGGGAGTGAAATTATAATACCAATCATAGGAACCATGCCTCAAATGTCTATAGCATTCCACACAAAAATAGTGAGTCAGACGCCAAAATACTCATCAAAACATGTATCTGATTTCTTTGGCCAAATGAAAAATCAAGTGTTTAGCCATTCCAATATCAAACTGAAGTTGAAACAAGCGTAAGTGTTCCAGCTGGTCCAAGTTGCTTCATAACTAAGGGAAATAAGATATGATGTACCAAAACCAATTTTACCGAAATAGAAAAGGGTATTACTCATCAACTAAGTGGCCTTAAACAAGACTTCGTTACTCTGGAGTTGCGTGATTACTTCACCCATGCAAGGGAGTTTGTGCTTTTTACACAAGAGTTTGTGCTAACATGACTGAACTACTGTAAGAAATTCTTGGACTAGGCAAGAGAGTTTGTATTTTTTCCTTTTATACTAGAATGTAGCATTAAGCTGTAGCAATACTTGATTGTTGAATTTTTCTTTTGGGTAGCTACCACTTCACTGTCCATTTCCTTTTCTAAATCCTAAAAATGAGAATATCAACAAGTTCCTATACTAATCGCTCTTTCTTTTGAGTTGTTTTTTGAAGTCCCATATGTGCCTCTTATTTCACAAATTTTGTTCTCTCTGAATGAGTAAACACGGTTATCCATCATTGTCAATTTTACAGATTATACAAGAAAAACACAAAGTTGTTTGCCAACAAAGAAGTGTAGTTTTCACTCTCCTGGGGTGCTTTCTGTTTTTGAAGAGCCCTGGATCTATTATGTATTTTTGGTAACTAAATCTTACAGATTTTTCACTTTCACAGTTACCTACATGGTAGATGAGAATCCTTTAGGCTTCACAGTATGTCCAGATTCAAGACTATTCTATATGATCATCAATACTACTGTATATATTATAATATTCTAATCCAAACCCTTTGTGTTTAGTCAGCATACTGCACTAATATTATTATATTCCAGTTCACATTCAATGTTGATCTTATATCTCACATGACTAATCGTCTGAGGCCACTCCACAGAGTCGGTGCATATGCAGTCATCAGAATCTAAATCATACATAGAAGAGTTTTAGAGAAAAAAAAAGTCCCTCTATGATAAGATTTTAGATTCTGATGGCTGGATAGACACATCCCTCAATATTGTTGAATTATGACGAAAACTTTATCATCAATGTATCGAAATTTTGAATAAGAGCTTAGTTCTTGTCTGAATAAGTCTATATTCATGCTGTGAGCTTTAGTATAAATTCATAAACCAATGTGTTGTTATAGTGGACAAGAATATGAAATAGCAAATTGTTGAGGCAAAAACATTAAAGTGTGTAAGCTTGAATGAGAAACAAGAAGCAATGCTTTGTTACATTTTGATAGAACTGATAATTATGCTCAATCAAATCAGATTGTCATTAACTAAACCCAAAAATATTTTCAAGTAAGATTACTTGTCTCTCTCTCACACACACACAAAAATTTACATGAATGCAAACAACACGAAGATTGTAATCCAACTCCGACTTTCACAAAGGGTTTTCAAAATAACAAAAGGCTGGTCTCAAAAGATAAAAATGATGTAACGTTTGGTTGCTGCAAAGCAAAAGCATCATCCAGTCGGTGAGTTGAGCACTGCCTGGTCTTCATATGGTAAACTATGATAGAATCGTAGCCACATGCAAAGCATACTACACCATTGCTTGCAGATACCTTCCAAGAAGTGTGAAGCTGATGTGATAAATCTAATTCCCGTTCTTGAATCCACAGCTTATGTTCTGTATCCAATATCCAGAACACAAAATGCCCATCACAATGCCAATCACGATCTTCCCAGTTGTATCTATGGCCAGAATCACATGCACAAACTACTAGATTATCACGCTCTTCCAAGTTATATATATAGCAGGAATTAGATGCACAGACTAATAAATTTCCCTCCCATTCAGTGAGGCAATATATATAGCCTACTGATGCAGGAACGAGAATAGAAAATCCCCACTGGTCTTGATTCACATCATAACCTATAATCATGTGGAAAAGATCATTGTCATCTCTAAACAAGGCCTCTACATCTCTAGTTTCTGTCAATTCATGGGCATCTATGCTACCAACGAAATAAATGACACCATTAAAAAACAACTGAGCCCGGGGACAGTTATAATTAGATAAACGAGTCAATAGAGGCGAACCCTCATACCATGAATTTGACTGAAAATCAAACACATGGGTATATTGCCGCTTCACAGGAAGATCTAAGCCCGCCATTACAAATTTTAGAGTATTCTGTGTATAACAAATCTCGGCAAAATACATCCAGCTTAAATGCACTTGAAAAGGCATTGGCAATTTTTTGGAGAACCTTCTCGAAGGATTGTACACCCACATTACAGGGATATTCTGGGTAAATAAACACATCATAGAAGAACGTGGATAAAAACACATAAGCCCATTTGATGCAGTAAATAGATCAAAATTTTCATTCTGTACAGAACCATCTAAGCCCTCCCAGGGAAAAGGAAAAATAGAAAGATTACCAGTTTGGGAATTGTAAGAGCGGAACTGATATCGTTCTGGCATCGTTCGGAGATCTTTCTCTAAAATCATTTGTGAGTCAACGAGACAAAATATCGATTCTCCATTACATTTTTTGTGATGGGTATGAGCGAAATTTAGGTAAAAAATGAGGGTTTGCCATCTCTTTGACACCGTGGACATCCTGAACAAATCTTTTGTTGAAACCCTTGAAAGTATGTCTGTAATGAGCTCATCACGACATTCAACCTGCTCTACGCTGCTGCTTCTTGCTCTCTGTCTGGAAAAGCTCGCCATTTTCAGCTTGCTCAGTTAAACCTTCTCTAATTTCTACCCTTCTGCAATGGCGGTTCAGTGCCATTCGAAAGAGCTAAAAGAGTGTTAAAATAGCCCTAATTTAATGTGATTAGACATTACAGTCACGGTAATCCCTGTTTATTTGTTAAACTTGGATTAAGTTGCATGATCTACTTCTTCTTTTATTTTTTTAATGAATAGTTCCTTTCTATTAATAAATTAATATACTAGTTATAAATTCATAAAAAAGGGGCTGGGAGAAACAAGATCATCCCACAGGAGTTCACATGGTCGAAGCTAGAATCAACAATTATTCATAAAAAAAAACATATAAGTAGCTCCCTCAGGGCGCCAGAATAGTGCTAGCCAAGGGAGGTGGATAATCACGATCATTAAAACCCTAGTCATCCCTAGGATTGGAAGGTGGCCCGTGGCTATACAGCCACAAGAATGCACTTTCTTTACATTGTTTTTTTCTAACTTTTCAAAAAATAAACTAACTCCTCTCCTTCGTATGGAAGTGCATTTTCGTGGCTGTATAGACGTTGCCTGGAAGGTGGACTAGGAACAGTCCAGCCATCATCAACAACTTTTTTTGGTCTTTCTCCTCCGCCCAGGGCAGAGAAATAGCTGGACTCAAGCGAGGGAAAGACCATTTGGAGCCACCAAAGCTAAGAGAAGCAACAAGAGGGGGAGCCACAAGAATTGGGGACCAACTAGAGTCGCAGTGAAGTGGAGAAGCCAAGCAAAATCGCCAACCATCATTGCCACAACTAGGAGAGCGGTGGTGGGGAGCCTACAAGCATGACATGTGCGAACGGTGAGCAGAAGAACTATGACCCCAACAACGGCCTTGAGGAGAAGTATGGTCAGCCAAAGAATCAAGAGGCACTCTGGCGACCGTGCAAGGCACATCGCCCCAATAATAGAGCAATTCATGAAGGTGGGCCACCTCCAGTCCCACCGTGTTGGCTTGGCCTTGAATCTACAACATGAAATTATTACAAATGCACATAGCAACATTGATATCAAGAAAGTTGCAAATGAAAAGAACAACATTCATATCCTTCCACAAAGTAAACAAAACCTCCATCCTGAAGGTATGCCAGATCTGGATAAATTACCTAGGGATCCTGGGGGAGTCACTCAGCACAATCATGTGCCAAGAAAAGGGTTCTGGCCTGAAGGGCTTAAAAAAACGTGTATCCAATGCCAATAATTCTGAGCACGCCTACAAAACTAGAAAATATGCAGAAACAATTCAGGATGCCCACAAAATGGACACCGAGGATTCAGAACGCCAATACGCTTGAGTTGTGGCCCAAGGGGAAGCCATTGAAACAACAAGAACAAAGCAAAATGGGTAGTCTTAGGCTCGGTGATAGCACTCCAAACAATATTGAATCACATCCTCTAGTGATAAGGAGAAGATCACAGATGCCAGCACTGGTTGAGAGTATCCACCAAAGGGAAATGGAGAAAAAGCCATTGATTTTCTAAGCTGGGCTTGTAATTGGTGAAGGGCGTGTGTAACACCTCACTAGGGAACCCAAAAGAAATTAACTGAAAGTTTTCACTAAGTTTGTCGAACATTTATTTTTTTATTTTTTTAAAAGATAATAAACAACAACAGATAGAACTAATTCTAATACTTTATGCTATGCCTTGCGAATATGACGATTACTACGAAAAAAGGAGGACACTCGAAAAATCTAGAACCCAAAGGAAGATCGAAAAATTTTGCCCCTACGAATAATGTCAGACCTCGAAATCACAAGTAGGTTTTGAATCCCCAACAGAGAGCAATGAAGAATGTTTTTCAAGTGAAAAACCGCTTTGAAGTACTATTCGCAAAGCAGGAAGAATGGTGAAACATCAAACCTACTGCAAACCCAAGCAATTTTGAAACCCAAATTTGATTCCATGCAACTTGGAGCACAACCATCACCAATAATCAAAAGAACACTGAAGACCAAAATGAAGGCGAATGACAGTAGGTCAAAAATCGAAAAACCAGGAGGCAAAACTTAGACTAGTTTATCTCAAAATCAAGCACCATTGAAGATGTAGCAGCTTAGCAACTAAAGAACCATGAAGCTTTTTTCAAACAAACCAAGTATACCAAAATAGGAGTTAAACCAAAAAAATCTACTCCTAATAGTAATACCTCGACCTTGTGTATTTTGCCTCGACCCACAAAGGTTTCAGTTGTAAACTGCATACCACTAGGAATCGTTAAACCTAATCCCCCCCAATCTAAAGACCTAGCAAAGAGGTTGAGTGTATTACCCCCAAGCTCTACCAAACCATTAGTCTATATTCCACCTCATAAGAAAAAATCATTAAATCCATAGAAGCATGAAGACTCTTGAACGATCCACCCCAAAGAGAAAAACCCTAATGATTTCAAAGACACTAATTATTATCATCAACAAAGTGAGTGAAAATAAATGGTAGGAATGCTCTAATCTAGGAGCATATGTGATCTAGAATGGATCGGAAAAACTCAAAGCAAAACTGGTAAGGAACATAGCAAGGATCTGCGACAGCCATGTGAGTAATGTAACTCCTTATTATAATCATTCCTTGTATGTTCAATGTCAAAATAACAAAATCAGGAATGAATTAGTAGGTATTTCTAACTACTTTTACAAAGGATTCCCAGTTGAATTTATAGCATGGGTACCAAACTTCAAAGATAGCAACAACAAAAAAACAACAATAGCAAAAGGGATCAAATGTGAAAATATTCCTCCAGAATTAAACAACTTTGACATTCTAAAAGAATAGGGAAATCCCTAGGAGAACTAATAGGAATTGAAGCAAACTTAAAAACCCCAAGCAAGATTAAATTCCTAATCAATATGGAGACAGATCAAATTGTCATCAAGTCCAAAAAAATTATAACTAACAGATCAATATACAATTTAGCTTTCACTTACTATAAGGAGAAATCAATGGAATAATGGGACCAAACTTTAGAATGGATAATACCAAGAACAATATAAAGGATTCACTAAGGAACATTAGAGATTGGGAGAGAGAGGCAGGTAATAGAAAAAGGAAAGGCAGAGGTAGTTGCAAAGATAATCCTAAAATGCAATCAAAAGAGATTTAAAAAGTAGAACTAGAAGTTGAAAAGACAAATATAAAGGAAGTAGAGGATTCAGAAAAAGAATTGAAGAAATTTTTTAAAAAACCAACTTATCCTCTCAGAATTTAAGAAATTTGAAGAGTGCAGAAAAAAAAAAAGGAAAGTCTAGAAGAATTGGACCTCAATATGAAAAAACTAAATATATTGACTCATGAGGTCCTACTTCTACAAGTGATCTAGAACATCAAATCATCATAGCAAACTGTACTCACTCATAACACAGAGAAAAGACACATAAGGATCTAGAAACAAAAAAGACTTCAAAAGAGACAAGGGAATCAATAACAAATGTAGCAAAAGAAATATTCAATGAAGATTGGGGGATAATAGAGGATAATCAGGAACTTGAAGCAGATAAGGTAATCAACTGGATATCAGATAATCAGAAGGCATGTGAGGATAGACATACAAACTTGAAAACAACAAGTGCAGAGGATCAAACTCAGCTCATCACACTTCCAATAGCAGACTGATCATTAGAGCAATGTAACCATTTAGAAAAAGCCTAAGAAAAAATAGTTACAAATTCTAGTAGTCACCTACAAATGGTAAGGATATATTTGATATTGGTAAGGAAGAGGAGAATAGGATAGAAAAAGAATCCAGTAAGGAGCTACTAATTCCCTTGGATATAGAAACAATTATTAAAGAATCAGAAGCAATAGACAACCAAACATGCAACCAAAAAGAAGATCAAAAAGCGAACAATCAAATATGGGAAGAATTTGGAATTATGGAGGAGAAAATCCAAACAAATGAAGAAGAAGAAATCTTAGGCAAAGATGAAGGTGGCAAATATCCAAAAGAAGAAGAAACCTCAGTAGAAAACCAATTGCTCAAAGAGTAATAACAGAGGAAGAAGCAAAAATAGAGGAAACAAATTCACCAGTTAAAATAAGAGAGCAAATAAATTTGAACAATATGGGAATATCCATTAATTAGGAAGGTTTCAAAACTCCAAACTACAAAAAAAATTAAAAAATCTAAAAGAGGAAGGAAATCTCTTAAAGAACTAAGGGAGGCAGTAGGACAAGCCAAGGAGAAAACAAAGATTAGCGAAATTCTTCATGTAGGGAAAGGGAAGACCCTTCCCAAGGATTAATGAGAATCACAACCTAGAATGCTAGGGGCCTAAATGCTCCTAGAAAAACATGCTTACTAAAGCATAACCTCACAATATTTGAATAAGAAATCATATTAATACAGGAAACTAAACTTAATTTAGAAGAAGAAAATAAATTGGGACTGAAATTAGGACAATGGAAATCAGCACTAAAAGAGTCTAATGGAGCTTCAAGAGGTCTAGGAATAATCTGGAACCCTCGAAAAGTAGATCTTAACATGTTGTCCATTAACACTAATTGGATGGGATGCAGAGCTACAAGCCTGAGAAATAGCCTCCAGTTTATATTAACTAATGTCTATGGTCCCACCTAAATAGTAGACAAAGCAATAATATGGAATGAGATCAGCTCTTTTATAGAAAAACACTAGGAAGAAAACTTTATCATTGGAGGAGACTTTAATGCAACATTAAAAAGAGAAGAAAATATGGGGGTCTTCAAGTAACCTCATTAGCAACAAGGGACTTCATAGATTGGGTAGAAAAAAAGTTATTAACAAATCTTCCAACCAAAAATGGAATATTTACGTGGAATAATAGGAGGAAAGATTTTAGTTACATAGTAGAGAGACTGGATAGATTTTTCTTTAAAGGAGATTTAAGCATTATCAACATGGAGATCAAAGTAGATATTTTTCCATTAGCAGATTTCAACCACTTTCTAGTAAATTTAGACATAATTGAATCTTCAAAACCCATTAGAAACCCTTTTAAATGCGAAAAAATGCGGTTCTTAGATAAAAACTTAATGGAAAATGTCAAAAACTAGTGGAATGAAGGACTAATCAAAGGATCAACAATGTTTTTTTTTGTGTCCAAGTTGGAAATGGTTAAAGGAAAAATTCTAGAATGGAATAAACAACACTTTAATAATATATTTAAATAAAAATTTGACATCGAAGAAAATTCAAAAAAGTTGAAACTGGAAGTAATTAAATATGGAATGAATAATGAAAAATACATAGAAGAAAAAGAATTACTATCTAAATAGGAATACATCTTAGCAAAAGAGAAAGTGAAACAAAAATCTTGGGAAAAGTGGTTGGGAGAAGGAGACCGGAATACAAAATTCTTTTATACTAGCACTATACAAAATGGAGCTTTAAACAATATTACAAACATTAAAAACAAAGAGGGCAATATGGAAGATGACCTAGCCAAAATTGTGGAAGTATTTATAGACTATTTTAAAGATATCCTTAATAATTTTGACTCCTCAACTCTAAATTCCCAAAAGGAGATGTTGAAAGTTATTTCTAAAATCATCTTAGAAGAAGATAATAAATTTCTCAACAAACCCTTTTCTTTAACTGAAATCAAAGAAACTCTCTTTAATATTAATCTTTACAAATCAACTGGACTAGATGGATTCCAAGAATTCTTCTTTCAAAAATACTGGGAAATCATTTGGGAAGATCTATGAAAGGAATCAAAGCCACCTAAAATGGAGGTGCTTTATTAATAGAAATTAACCATACATTGCTTACATTAATTTCAAAAAAAAGTAAAGCTGGGGAACTCGAAGATTTTAG
This sequence comes from Cupressus sempervirens, assembly GCA_028749045.1. NCBI lineage: Eukaryota > Viridiplantae > Streptophyta > Pinopsida > Cupressales > Cupressaceae > Cupressus > Cupressus sempervirens. The sequence goes on from CM053783.1 coordinate 655,003,265, forward strand.
ACCCATAGCTCTCTGTAACATGATTTACAAAATTCTGTCAAAAGATCTAGCAAACCATCTAAAAGGCTTTCTCCCTAAACTCGTATTAGAAGAGCAATCAGGGTTTGTACCTAGGAGATCCATACTAGATGGCATATCTATCATCCAAGAGATAATCCATTTAGCATCAAAAAATAAGGAGGCATGTATGCTGATGAAACTTGATATTAAAAAAAAAGACGATAAGGTGGAACGAAGATTCTTATGCAAAACCCTAGAAGCATTTAGATTCTTGCACCAATGGATCAACATCATCTAACAATGCATCTCTACCCCAAAAATATCTCTTCTAATAAATGGAACACTAGAAGGTTTCTTTAGTATCTCAAGGGGTATTCAACAAGGAGACCCCATATCACCCTTTCCCTTTATCATCATAGTAGAAACCTTCGCGAGAACTATTAAAACAACCCAAATTAAAGAAAACATCCAAGGAATAAAAGTCGTAGATAATATTGCTAACATCACCCACCAATAGTTTGCAGACAACACTATCCTTACAGGCATCAACTCTAAAGCAGAAGTAGGTAACTTTAAAAAAATTATAAATAATTATACCAGAGCCTTGGGGCAAAAGATCAATGAAGAAAAATCATAAATCTTCTTCCTCGATACTCCTCTAGAAGAGGAAAATTATAATTGTAATGATCTAAGATATAAGAAAGGTACCTTCCCATGTAAGTAACTACAAATATGCTTGGAAAAAGGTTCAAAGCAAAACCAAGGATGGGAGAAAATTATAGAAAGAATAGATAAACATACAAAATCTTGGAAAGGTAAATGGCTAACCAAAGTTGGGAGAACAACTAAAATCAAAGTGATTCTTTCAGCTCTACCTACTTATCAATCATCATGTCTACAATTACCCAAGAATATCGATTAAAAAATAGAAACAAAACTAAGAGACTTCTTTTGGAAAGGTACAGAGGATAAAAATAAAGCAACTCTAATTCGATGAGACAAAATTTGTAGGCCTAGAGAAGTAGGGGGATTAGGAGATAAAAACCTAGACTGGCAAAACGAAGCACTAGGAACCAAACAAGTCTGGTGGATGTATCAAGAAAGAGATAGAAAATGGGCTAGAATAATGTATAGCAGATATCTAAATGCGACAAATAGTGCATCTCTCCTTAGAACTAGAAACCCACCCAAAGGTTCAGTAGCCTAGAATTTTTTATTGAAATGTCACCCTCTAATCTCTAAGTATGTAACTTGGGATATAGGAAGAGGGGAAAGAGCCCTATTCTGGTAACACTCTTGGAATGAGCTCCCCCCCCCCCAAGATAAATCTAATCTCTCCATCAATTTCAAGAACCATTATTCCTTTGTATGGGGAACCAAGGCAGCTGATTATATGCAAAATGATCCCTCAAATGAAAAAGTCCCATGGAGATGGAAATCCCTAAACAACTTTGGTCTCCAATTAGAAGGACAAGAGAAATTAGAGGAAATTCTTAGAGACCGCTCTATCAATTACCATGATAGGAAAGACAAGCTCATCTGGGAGGCCTCCAAGGACGAAATATATAAGATTAAGGAAGGATTCAAATAATAATCAATTCAAAAATATGAGAAGAAGTAAACATACCCCTAAATCTTTGTTGGGACCCAATAGGATTACCTAAGGCATGCATCTTCCTATGGGCAGCCATTCAAAATCAAATTCTAACTGCATATAGAATTAGGAAAATGGGTTTTGAAGGCCCCTCAAGATGCTCACTATGCAAAGAAAATTCTAAAACAACATAGCAATTATTTTATCACTGTAAATATGCCAAGGAGTGTTGGGAATGGCTTAAGCAGAAACTTAATTGGACCTCCCCACTCCTAGGGGAATGGCAAGAACATCTATCTAGTTGGCCCATAGACTCAACTTACAAACTATATGGAAAATTATGGAATATCACCCTCACTATTCTAATTTGGAAAATATGGAAAGAAAGGAATAGATGATTTTTCAACAACTCAGAATTGAATGCGTCATCCCTCCTCAATAAGATTGAAGCAAGCATTACATAAGTTATGAACAAAAATCTTAGAAAAACAATAGAAGAAGAAGGCGCATTTTTGGAATGCAATGTAGAAAATAAAAAAGAATTGGCAACATTTGATCAACCCCTTGGTTTCCTATAAAAATAAGAATAATATAACAAGAAGTGAATGTAGGTGGGATCCTCCACCCAAAGGATGGAAAAAAATTCAATTTTGATGAAGCATCAAAAGGAAGCCTAGGGAAAGCATGAATTGGATGTATAATCAAGGAAGACTCTGGAAACTAGATTATGAAGAGAACCAAACCCTTGGGCATAACTACCAATAATATCGTGGAATTAGAAGCCATACATGAAGGGTTAAAACTTAGTAGCAAGTTAAAAATTAGTAAGATTATAATAGAAGGAGATTCCCAAATTATACTAAACACACTTAAAGGAATACATTGAATTGGATCTTATACTCAAAATTAGAGAATATTCTCAATCTAATAGACAACTTTGAAGATTTTATACTTAAACATATATTTAGAGAAGGCAATTTAGATCAATTAGCAAATCAAGGGACCGATAGAGAAAATATTCTTCTAATAACCCCTGATATTGACTATATATCTGTAATACCCCAAAATTGGCTCATTGCCATTAAACCAATTCTGGTCTATTTCTAATAATTTCAAAGTCCTATTCTAATAGGCAATTCTCATTCTGCTATTTGCTACTTGACTTAATTGTCAGATGCAAAAAACCCTAATCTGCATTCATCATATTTCTTACTTAATTCCTATAGTACGTAATCATATTAGTCACATTAAACCTACTTGATTTAATTATAATTTAATTATTAAGTATTTATACTTTAATTAAATTAAATTATATCCTAAGGCTAATGTACTATGGAATTTAATTTATTTAATTTAATAAATACGCCTATCTTAATTAATTAAATGTAATTATTTAATTAAATGGGAAAGGTATTTCTAATTAATTAAATGAAATTATTTAATTAAATGGAGTACTTACTTCTAATTAATTAAACAAAGTTATTTAATTAAATGGGAAGCCATTCCTAATTAATTAAATGAAGTTATTTAATTAAACAAGAAAAGTGTCTCTAATTAATTAAAGATTATTTAATTAAATAGAAAAAGTAATTATGAGAGCATATCTCATTTTATTAAATTAAATATCTCAACAAAATCTCTCTTCAGTTCAAAAAGGGAAATTTCCGGTTCACTATTGATCAAAAATGAGTTAAATGAGTTAACTCCTTTTTCTACTCAAATTAAAACAGTTAACTCCTTATTTTACTCAAATTAAATCTGTTAACTCTCTTTAATTTGGGAATCTCCCTTTATGATTGAACCTCATCTTCAATCCCGACTGTTGATCCGAATCGATCTCAACCGTTGATGGATTCCAGGAAAGTCTATTTAAGAGACCCTCATCTCTTCATTTTGGAGGATGAATTTGGAGAATTTGCATCGAATCACAGCTGAAATTCATGCTCACATTTACTTACATTTCTTGCATACATTCTCATTCTTAGTTTAATCTCATTTTAGTTTAATCATGCATATGTTTAATCTATCTTGCTTTATTTGTTCTTAGATTACATTGCATCTTTCATTCTAGATTAATCTGCATACTCATTCTTAGCCTAATTTCATTGTCAAATCCTTCATTCTTAGAGGGTCTTGTTGCCTACACCTTGATTTTGAGGATATTAACAGGCAAAATCCCTTTAGATAGAAGGCAACAGGTCACTTTGCAGGTTGCTTTTTGGATGAACAATCCAATGTTCATTCTGAGATGAATCCGCATGCAATGACCGTGTTGAAGTGTGTGTGTTAACAAAGGCCACATATTCACATATACATTTCTGGCACCCACCATGGGGCTCGAAAATCAATCTTTCTGGCCTCTTTCTGAATTTTTTAAATCATTTTTTTGTTCTTTGTCCGTACTATTCCGTACAGATTCAGGAATCTTTGCACGAAACTGTTCATTTTCGCGCGAGGATCTAGAATCTTTGCGCAAAGATTCTTTCCGCATCGTGCGAGAAAGTTCTTTGGCACGTGAAACTTCACGCGAAACCTATTTCTTCGTGTGAGCTGAATATAATTTTGTGTGAGCCGAATTTAATTTCGCGTGGGCCGTAGAACTTCTTTGCGCAGACTATCAGGAATTTCGCGCGAAACTCTGCTGACAGAGACAATTTTTTGCATTGATTTTCATGTTTTCTGATTTTTCTACTGACTGTTTACGGTTTCTAATGTTTCTGTGTTTTTTGATTTTTTTGGAACAGCATAGCAGCGGTTTGTGGGATAATGGGAAAAGCATGCTAAAGTTGCCAGAAACAGGTAAACATATACTAAGCGCGTTGCGAGGATTACCAAGTAATTCTTTTTGACTGATAACACTTCATTTGGAGCTCAAACGAACATCTCTTGTGTCAAGCTTGTGTGTTTATTTTCTTTCATGTTCTCATTTTACAACACATGCATAATTTGATACTAGGTTGTGATCTCTATTAGTTTCATTTAGCAGGCTTAGTCTTTAGTGATAGATCTAATTAGCTATCTTGGGTTATTGGACTCGCTAATCCGTCGGCCCCTCATTCCACCCTATGGTTGCAAGCTCAACACCACGTTAAATAGGGGAGGGGTCTACAGGACATAAGCGTTAAAGGCTCCACAAGGCAACCCTTTTGTGCTTTCTAAAACTCACTAATTTCTGAGTTGTGGACTCGTTTTGGCTTGTGTGAGAGGTTAAATGTTCCACATCTTTGGACTCACCTCACATTAGTTAAAGTGTTAAGTGTACCACCTTGTGCTTTTTGATTGCTTTTGGATATATTTGTTTTTAGGAATTAACATCTATACACACATAGTAATTAAGCCCCCATGAACACTATTCGTGGATCTTGAGGGAGTGGGTTCCTAGTGAAATTCCTCTCTAAGACGGATTCCTTGTAGGTGGGGAGGATACTTTGAGCATCTCGTAGATAGATGAATCTTTGACTTGTTGATTAAGGCATCCTTTCTCCGAAAAGGTTGATAGATCATGAGGAGATGATATCTAGATCCTTAAGAGATAATATTAGTTTAGTGTGTCGGATTAATCTGTCTGTTTTGATTGGGCTAAAGGTGAAAGGGTGTCAAAACTTTGAATCTGGAAGCTAAGTCCCCTTGTGGTACACTATTGTGAGTCAGTCACCTTTAGAGAGGGTTAACTGTAGTAGACAATCCATCTACAGGGAAAACTGCGTTAACGAAACCTCGAGCGATAATAGCCATTTTCGCCATGGTAGTGACAATTGCTATATAAATGTCCTTGTGGAAGAAATCTCCACAGGTGTGGTTCATTGTGGGTTGTTAGATCTCCCTAGCAGCTCTTGAAGATTAAGTTCTCAGACTGTGTCAAAACCTCGGTGCGCCAGGATTGGAGGTCACCCCTGTGAGTCATAAAAGTTGCAGAGTCAAACCATTACTAAATACCTTAGAGAAGCCAACTTTTATTTTCTAGGAATGTGTGCAATGATTGCAAAAATCTTTGAAAATGTACACAAATAGCTCTCTTAGGGATTAGCACAAACTAAGTCACTTGATTGTTCATGCGCAAGGTTGCTTTTGCCCTTGCTCATTGTTTTCAGAAGTGCTTGAAATCACTTGCTTGTTGTTCTATGTGCCTGTTTATCTGCCTGGTTATTGGAACGATCAAAAATTTTGTCAAAATCAGTCGTTGTTGTGAAATTGTTCTGTCCTTTCATGCAAAATCATTTGGGTCCCGCGCGAAATCATTTGGGTCTCGCGCAAAGCCATTTTGTCCTTGCGTGAAATTAAAGTTCTGTTGCGCATCTTCGCGCGATCTGGAAAACATTCTCGCGCAAAATTAAAAACTCTTACTGATCTTCGCATGAGACAGAAAAATCTTCGCGTGGCCCGTAAAACTTCTTCGCGCGGATCGTAAAAGTTTTTCGCGTGAGACTTTGTATTAGCATTAACAATCTGGGTCTGTTCTATCCATTTGCGGCCTGCACACTGCCTTTTTCTGCATCCTTTTATCGCTCTCTATTTGCAAATAGTCCTGAAATAGCGACACTTCACTTAACTGAAAACTTGTGTCTTATACCTTGACTAGTCTTGTCTCATAAGTAATTTTGGTCCTCGTCTTAATGCTTGTCATACTTTGTGTCACAGTGGTCATAATCTCTGGCTGTTCTAGCCTTTAAATCAGACCATTTGTGCCTTAGTGAACAACATTCTTGCTACTATCTTGTCCTTTTTGAGACTCAGTCTTAGTGTAGTCCTTGTCCAGGTTCTAGCTTCTTGTCCTTGCCTATTACTGTCACAACTAGAAGTGGCAACGTGTTTTATCCTGATAACATTAGACATGGTCATGCTAGGGGTTGTAATCACAGTAGAGATAGCTTACCTTTCACTACGCAATCTATATCCAGTTTGGCTAGTGAGGCATCTTCACGGTCTTCCTCACCTGCAAGGTCATCTCAAGTTCAACGAACATTTTCCAATTTGCAACAAATTAGGAATCCTTTTTACCAAAAGGATACTGAGACAGGTAGAAGTCTTGTGTTCCCAAACACAATGTATGATCCTTTCTCCATGGACCCTTTTGAAACACAACATATGGAAACTGAACAAGTTCCTATAATGACTAATCGTGAACCTGAACGAGGTAGTCATAGTCGATATCAAGAACAACCTAGGGATGACAAGGAGAAAGAGAAAGAAGATGACACTGATGAAGAAAAAGAAGAGGTGGAAATCCTTCCTGAACACATAGCAAAATGTCGAAGAGACAAAAACTTTCAGAAGGTCATGGGAATCCTACTCAACGAAGAGAAAGAAAAGTACTTTCTCAAACTCGCCCAAGAGGGAACTAAACTGCCCACACATTTCAATGTGGAGACCATTATCACACGTGAAGAAGAAATCGAGACCACTAAACTCCAAAAAAAACTGAAAATTATGCAAGACCAATTGGCTCAGATGATGCATGAGAAAGAGAAACCCAGAAAGACATACACATTGGACGCTCTTTGTTCATTTCCATTTGACAAAAGTATAAACATGTCGCCTTTCCCAAGAGGCATAGAACTACCCAAATATAACAAGTACTTTGGTACTACTGATCCCCAAGATCACTTGCAGGAATTTGGTGCTTTGTCTATGGAGTTTGTACACAATCAAACGTACCTCATGCGTTTATTCCCTAGAAGCCTAGGTGGTCAAGCTTTGGAGTGATTCTCACATTTACCTCCTGGTATCAAGACATTTGACGAAATTGCTAATTCATTTGTTCAGCAATATTCTCATAACATTCAACATCCTATAAATATTCAAGATCTATGCAACCTTAAAGAGAAGGTTGGTGAGCCTTTTCTCACTTTCCTCCAACGGTGGAGACAACTTTACACTAAGTATTCCCGTAAAATCCCAAAAATGGAGGAGCTCGACATTTTCATTGATAACCTCTTACCTGATTTCAGGTATAGAGTCCAACTACAAGGTCCACGTACCTTTGAAGACATGATTACACAGGCTATTCGTATCGAAGAATTTATGGTCAAGAAAGGTGAGCTCACTCTTCAGAGAGACACAAAATAAGGTTCCACTTCCAACAGGGATAAAACCAAACATGTCAACAAGAACCGAGAAATTGTACATGATGGGGTTGTTGATAATGTCACACCAAAACCTGCTAAAGCAGCATTTAATCTCACAGACTGCTTCAAAGCGGCCAAAAGTGCTGAGAAGCCTCCTCCTGACAATAAGGCATCTGGGAACAAACTGAGAAACTCATGGGCAACACGACCCAAGCGAGAGTATACACCTTTAGGAGAACCTTTGGATGTGGTTTACAAAACATTGCTACAACACAAGCTTATCTCACCAATGGATAACCCTCGTCCCTATGATCCACAACCACATCCACAATGGTGGAATGAGACCTCATTTTGTGAGTATCACCGAAACAAGGGACACAAAACTAGCAACTGTATAAACTTACGTCATAAAGTCCAGGACATGATTGATGCTGGTGAACTTGTGGTAGATGGACATAACAAAAACTCGAACCACAATGCATTCAAAGAGCCTTTCCTAGCTTATGAAAAAGGAGAGACTTCGAAACCAAAACCCTACAATAAGGTCAACTATACGTATTCCAATGATGACAATGTCATTCACATGGTTGAACTTGTAGATTCTGAATACTGCGACATTATTACCATAAAGGGCAAGCAAGATAATGATAAACCCAAGACACCATTTGTCTTAAGAGGCCCTACTTCCAATAACATGGATAATGTGTCTTCACAACATTGTGCTAACGTTGTTACTCGCTCTCATGCGAAGTTGGTGCTCAAAGGCCCTACACCTCCTATTTCAAATACCCAACAACACAAGGACAAAGCCCTTGCTGGTCCATCTGGTAAAGGTGGAAAAAACACGATGAACTTGACTACAACCAGTTATAGTGTTCTAGATCAGTTGAAATGAACCAATGCTCACATTTCCATATTTGAGCTGCTTAAAATCTTGCCTTCTCACAGGAAAATCCTAGACAAAGCCCTCACTGAGGCAAATGTTCCTCAAGATCTTGATCTTGAGCAATTTCAATCCATGGTAGGTCACTTGACCTCACCTCATCTTATGACCTTCTCCGAGGAGGATGACAACTCACTGAATCACCCACACAATCAGCCTCTACACATTGAGGTTATGATCCACCTGACACGTGTTCGTCGGGTACTCATTGACAATGGCGCTGGCCTAAGTATTGTTTCTGTTGCTCTGCTTAGAAAATTGGATTATTCTAAGGACTCTATTGATCCTCAATGAAAGATCACTATTAAAGCGTATGATGAAGTAGAACGAAAGTCACTAGGTCTTGTGACTTTACCAATTCGTGTCGGTCCTGTCGAAAGGGATGTCACTTGTCAGGTACTTGACATTCCCTTAGCCTACAACATTCTGTTGGGACAACCATGGATGCATGAGATGCGCATTGTGCCATCCACATACCACCAATGCATTAAATTCCCATTTCATGGTTTCGAAGTTACTATTCCTGCTACTACTAGCTACACTTGCAATATGTTCAAAGCTACTGATTCTTTTGTCCCTACTAACCGTGAGTCTACTGATTGTCACAACAATAAGCTGAAACAAATTGAGCAGTCATTTAAATTGAAAGAAACTGGTATGGGAGAGTACCACATTGAACCAATGCTATCATTAACATCTATTCCAGAGTCCCCTCAACATTTTGGGAGATCCTCAGTAGCAAAGAAGCCATTCGTGTTGACACCTCAGACCAAGCTTAATGGCTCTTTTGTCAAAAATACAGTTCCCTTAGAAGATGAAAGCGAAAATAGAGCCATTTTTGCATGGATTTACAAAGAAGAGTCTCCAGTAGACCTAACAGAACAAGCTCGAGAAATCACTCCTAAGAAGTATGGACCTGGTCTTAAGCTTATGAAGCATTTTGGCTACAAGGGAATCAGCCCTATTGGGTGCAATAACAATGGTTTAATAGATCCTATCAAAGCAATAGCTTGAAGCAACAGTGACACAAATGGCCTAGGGTTCAAGAAGGTCCCTTTCTATTTGGGATCCAATAAATTCATACCCGTACCTCAGAGTTCATTTGAAAATGAGTCACAATCTGAGTCAGGTACTCGAGAGGAAGAATCTGATGATGAGGATTCTTACCCTCATCCTATTCCTTATGATCTTGCTAAATTCTTTGCTGAGCCAGATGACTTTGTGCCATGTGTTAGCACTGTGGATGTACTAGTGATTCTTCTGAGGACAATGCTGAGCAACTCAAATATCATTCAGAAAAGGGAGAATCTAGTCAGTCATGCCATATTGAGTATTTGTTTAAGAATCCAGAGGCTGAAGGAGAGTATGTCCCTATCACTGTTGGGGAGTTCTATAGTCTCTCACCATGTAGCACCGATTCTCATGAATATGAATTTGACAATCTTTCAGAAGCGACTACTGAGAAAGACATTGACCAAGTGCATGTCTATGAAAATCAAATCGAAGTGAGTGAAACGTCTAGGGATAGGTCACAAGGGTCTGATCCAACTAGTTTCCTAGAGTCATCAATTACTAACATTCGTACTTCAAGGTGTTTGAATACACTTGTGGGTGAGATCACCGTAGGTCTCAAATTACTGGTCCACGCATTTAATGACTATACTGTGAACACAATTGAACCAACCACTACTCTCTCACTCGCACATCTCGAGCTTATAGACTGGAACCCTAATGCATCTAACGAAGTCCCCACGTTCCAGAATGACTATGCTCTTGCTTGTTACCTAAATGCTATCGAACCTGTAACGTCTTCCACTAATGAGAAGAGCATCAACATGACTGAGGCCGATATCAAATATCTCAGTCACATAATTAAAAAGGAATAATGCAAGAGGTACGATGGTGAAAACCACATTGTGGCAGTGTCGGATCCCAAAAAAGTAAAAACAAAAGACATATCCAAGAGTGAAAACCTCTCTGAGGCACCCACGGATGAGATATTTGATGTCCTTCCCAGTCACTTTCAGGAGAGATCATTAGTGTTAATAGAGCCGACATAGCCAATTAACCTGGGCATAGAAGAACATCCTCATGTGATACATCTGGCGTAGTCATTGTCACTTGAAGAGAAGGAACAATTCATTGCCTTTTTCAAGGAAAAGAAAATAAATTTTGCATGGACATATTCTGACATGCCAGGATTGGATCCTGATCTTATTATGCATCACTTGTCCATAGCATCAGGCATCAAACCAGTTAAACAGAAGCTTCAAAAAATGCATCCTCATGTTGCATTGCTAGTCAAAGCCGAATTAGAGAAACTTCTGAAGGCTGGTTTCATTCGTGCAATTGATTATGCTGAATGGATATCCAATATTGTCCCTGTGTCCAAGCATGATAAATCTATCAGAGTTTGTACAGATTTTCGTGATCTTAACTTGGCATGTCCTAAAGATGACTTTTTGCTCCCTAATATTGATATGATTGTGGACATGACGGCTGGCTATGAGATGTACTCACTTATGGATGGTTTTTCTGGATACAATCAGATAAAAATTGTGCTAGAAGATCAAGAGAAAATAACTTTCACATGTGCATGGGGAACCTTTTATTGGAATGTGATGCCATTTGGTTTAAAGAATGCTGGAGCTACGTATCAGCGGGCTGTTACTACAATTTTCCATGACATGATGCATAGAACCATGGAGGACTATGTTGATGATACCTTGGTCAAAAGCGCTAAACGCAATACTCATTTGCATGATTTGGGTCCCATCCTAGATCGTATGGAAAAGTTTAGTCTTCGGCTCAATCCTAGGAAATGTGCATTTGGTGTCACATCAAGAAAATTGTTAGGATATATTGTTTCTACAAAGGGAATTGAAGTAGATCCAAAAAAAGTACAAGCAATAATGGACATGCCACCACCTCGAAACATCAATCAGATGAGAGGACTACAGGGAAGGCTTCAATCTATTCGCAGGTTCATTTCACAATTGGCGGATAAATCACAACCCTTCACAAAGACCTTACATAACGGTGTGAAATTCAATTGGAGCAGGATTGTGAGCAAAGCTTAACACAAATTAAACAATATCTTGTCGATCCACCAATCCTGATGCCTCCTATGCATGGGAAGCCTTTGCTTTTATACATTTCAGCCACTAAAACATCTTTGGGAATCCTGTTGGCTCGGGAAGACAATGATAACAAAGAAAGAGCTATTTATTACTTGAGCCGAACATTGGTCTCTTATGAGAAAAACTATAGCATTATTGAAAAAGCTTGCTTGGCAGTTGTCTTTGCTTCCCAAAAGTTGAGACACTACATGCTTTCCCACAGTACACGGCTGCACGGCTTGCAGCTAAAATAGATCCATTATTGTATTTGCTCAGTAAGGGAGCTCTCACAGGAAGATTGGCTAAATGGGTCATGATACTAAGTGAGTTTGATATCCAATATGTTGAACACAAAGCTATAAAGGGATAGGCAATTGCAGACCAGCTGGCTAAGGCACCCATACAGAGTCTTCTACCAATAAACATTGATTTTCTAGATGAGTCAATTCTAACACTCACTCATCATACATGGGTTATGTTCTTTGATGGATCCTTCACACAACAAGGATCAGGTGCTGGATTACTTTTCATCACACCATAGAGATACTCATTGCCCAAAGCGTACAAGATTCTATTTCCTTGTACAAATAACATTGCTGAATATGAAGCTTTGATCAATGGTATGAAAATTGCAGCTGAATGGAGAGTAGATTAGTTGGATATCTTCGGTGACTCTCAACTTGTCATCAACCAAGTAAATGATGTGTATCAAACAAAGGATGAAAAACTAATTCCTTGCAAATGCATGGTTGATGACTTGATAAAATATTTTGCACACATCACCTTCCAACAAGTTCCACACATAGATAATAAAGTGGCTGACGCCATCACCACTCTGGCTTCGCTTCTACAAATGCCAAAACATGATCTTCGACACGAGTTCTTGGTGGAAGCGTTACACTACCCAGCCTATGACACACCTGATTCCAGGATGACCTGTTCTATTATAGGACAAGAATCATCCCACTACCATCACATCTATTCCTACCTTCGTAATCAAACCATTTTGGAAGGTCTAACCTAGAATGAGAAACGTTACCTAATCCGTAACGCTTCACATTATGTCATTATTGTTGACAATCTGTATAGGAGAGGTCTCGACGGAACACTCCTTAGGTGTTTAGAACCTGACGAGTCCAAATGTGCACTAATTGATGTTCATGAAGGCATTTGCGGATCTCATTCCAATGGCCTAACACTAGCTTGCAAACTCATTCATACTGGTTACTACTGGCCTAAAATGGAGCAAGAAGCTGTTAAATATGCTAGATCCTGCAAGCAGTGTCAGCTACACGGGAATCTCATTCACGCTCCAGCTAGAGAGTTGATTCCCTCCACTACAACATGGCCATTTCAACAATGGGCCTTTGACTTGGAGGGGCAAATTCACCCAACCTCTTCTAGTGGACATAAGTTCATTATCACTGCTATAGATTATTTCACGAAATGGGTAGAGACAGTTCCTCTCACAATTGTTGATGGCAAAACTGTAGCTCTTTTTATCACAAACTACATCATCTGTAGATATGGTATACCATCCTTAATCATTACTGACAATGGAGGATAGTTCAAAAATAAAGACCTTAAGGAAATGTGCAAGAAATTCAAGATTACACAACATTGGTCTTCCATTTATTACCCTTAGGGTAATGGCCAAGCTGAGGCATCCAATAAGGCGATCCTCAAAATTCTTCATCGCACAGTCAGTAAGTCAGGGAGAGACTGGCATCTCTAGATCAATCCAGCCCTATGGGCATATAGAACAAGCATTAGAACTCCAACGGACACGACTCCTTTTGCGTTGGTATATGGGGCGGATGTTGTGCTTTCGATAGAGGTTGAGATTCCTACTTTGAGAATCTCTATGAAAGGTCTTATCACTGATGATGACTATAGGATAGCTCAGCTTCAAGAGCTTTTGTTGCTGGATGAACGACGACAAGTGGCCTATGATCATCTATGAGCATATCAACAAAGAATGGCACGAAGCTATAATAGGAGAATTAGGCCACGTGACTTCAAGTTTGGTGATCTCGTCCTGAGAGAGAATCCTAAGAATCAACAACGAATGCAAAAGGGAAAGTTTGAACCAAACTGGCTAGGTCCTTACATCATTACTGCAGTATATGGATCTAGCACCTATCAGCTTTCCACAACCAAAGGAGAAGTGCTTAAAGAGCCCATCAATACTCTCCACTTGAAGCGGTTTTACAGTTGATTTAATCTCAGCAAGTTCTTTGTACATATCTAAATGTCCTGAAAAAAATCTAAAAATTGGAAAAAGTCCTGAAAAAAATTGTTACCCTAGTGAAAACCTAGCAATAGGCACCTTGGTAACACCAAAAAAATTGAAAATTCCAAAAAAAAAGAGAAAACTTGCCAAGAAGGTGAAAACCTGGTAAACAGGCGCCTCTTGTTCCCAATGCTCCATCTTGCAGCACATCTTCTGGCTATTCTGTACAGTCACTTTCATGCTTTTGCTTTCCTGCTTACTGCTCATGTATCCATGGATTGAGTCTTGTTACAACTCAGGGGCATTCCCCCTTAGTGTCACTCTTTTCGAGATTCTCCTCATAGAATCTCCTTCACGACAGTCACCAGTTGTTCTGACTGTGTTTGCCTACTGTCGCCAGTGTCACTCTTTTCGAGATTCTCCTCATAGAATCTCCTTCAGGATAGTCACCAGTCGTTCTGATTGCATCTGTCTATTGTCGCCAGTGCCACCCTTTTCAAGATTCTCCTCATAGAATCTCCTTCATGACAGTCACCAGTCGTTCTGACTACGTCTGCCTACTGTCGCTAGTGTCACTCTTTTTGAGATTCTCCTCATAGAATCTCCTTTGTGACAGTCAACAGTTGTTCTGACTACGTCTGCCTACTATCGCTAGTGTCACTCTTTTCGAGATTCTCCTCATAGAATCTCCTTCACGACTATCACCAGTTGTTCTGACTGCGTCTACCTACTATCACTAGTGTCACTCTTTTCGAGATTCTCCTCATAGAATCTCTTTCACAATGGTCACCAGTTGTTTTAGCTGTGTCTACCTACTATTGCTTAGGTCATGTCTCAGGATTCCTTTATGGAAGATCTCTTTTGCGCCAGTCACCAGTCATCCTAGCTGTGTCTGTCTACTATCGCTTAGTCCTCTTTAGGTTCTTCATCGTGAAGATTCCTCTTTGACCTCAGTCACCAGTCATTCTGACTGCGTCTACCTACTGTTGTCACCCTACTGAAGAGATTTCTTTCTTACATGTTTTGGATATTAGCACTTGACATCAATCCCAAAAACATTGAACTCAAAAAAATGATATACTTGTTTGGATATGCTAAGCATTTTCTTTGTTTTCTTTGTTTTGCTTTATCATATCTCATCGAGCAACTCGATGATGTCATCTTTGACTAGAGAAGTAATGACTGGGGGCATGATCTTTTTCTTTGCTTTCTATTTGCAGTTTAGTTCCAATAAGTTGATCTATTCCTATAAGAGGAGTGTCCACTATAAGAGCCTCCATCTCGTATTGGATGGCCGTGTGTACCTCGACTCCTTTTATACAGATAAGTCAATGACATTGGTTCTTCTCCTTGTTTGTTGGAGTGAACTCTTCATGCTATAGTACATACTGATACTCGTCCTATTAAGTGAACGTATGGGTCACTGCGAGTATATCTAGCAAACTTCTGTCTTAGGTTATGAACGCAAGGGTCATTGCAGACAGAATGAATATCAAATACTTAGCATAAGAGGAATCTCTCGTGTGTTTGGTGTGCTTATCATGCAAGCAACATTCAGGTCATCCTAGCATTTATGCTTTGATGTTTATGTTAACTTGCTACATTAAAAGGGACAAATGTTTTGATCATTCTGGCTTCTTGTGCCTCGAATGCTTACATTTAATCCCGACATCCCAATAACGTATGTTATATTCATATTTTCATGATTGCAATGTCAGTGGGAGTTGTATAACATATGAGCTTTATTTTATATCCAGTGATGATAAATCGTCAAGGCTTGGTAACTAGACCTAGGGTTGCATTTAACATAGTCTTGCATTACATAATTCATTTGCATTAGCATGCAATTCGATGGTAATTATGTTCATACTCCACATGCATCAAATTTCTCCATGGCTGCACAAGCGTTTGGTTCGTCGATTCTCACTCCTCAATGGAATACCTATGACTTTCAAACAAAAACATGCAACACTACGTAAGATGTCAGTTCATACATATGCATTCTATCTAAGTACAAGATACATCTCATGTACATCAAAGAAAAAAAAATAGATAATGACGTGTACAAAAGAATACTCGGCTCAAAATCTCATATATATATCAAAGAATGGGTCAGTACAAAAATGGGCGCTACTCAAGCGCAACCGATCAAAAATGATACATGTGGT
Organism: Cupressus sempervirens; assembly: GCA_028749045.1. Taxonomy (NCBI): domain Eukaryota; kingdom Viridiplantae; phylum Streptophyta; class Pinopsida; order Cupressales; family Cupressaceae; genus Cupressus; species Cupressus sempervirens. Next base: position 655,019,387 of record CM053783.1, read on the forward strand.
GCCGACACACCAATTGATACATAGCCAGAGATCAAAATAAAAAATCAAGCATAGAGTGTCTAACTCTGTCCCGAACTCTCACCTCCAGGAGGAGTAGGGGCAGCAGGTGGCAGAGGTGGTGGTGGCATATCCGGCCTGACAGGAGGTCATGCACCTCTGGACTCTCGTGCATACTAAGAAAATCGCTGCACCTGCAATGTCTCATCTGGCACGACGCTAGTGTATGTAGCATAATAATATGCAGCCCGAGAAGACTGGAAGCGAATCTCATCTTGTGCCAGCTCTAGCCTCTACTCTGCAATCTCTGCGCGCTCTCTCTGACGATCTATCTCTCGCTGTCGCTCTACCAGCTGCGCATCCTTGATTGCCAATGCAATCTGCAACTCTCCCAACTATCGGGAGGCTGCACGAACCCGCTCTCGATACCACCGTACCACATCTTTTACCCCACCTACTGGCTAATCTAACATATCCTCATCAACCATCTTAAGTGCCTACTGCGGTGGAGGTACCTGTGGCTGAGGCACCTACTACTGTGGGACCTCCTACTAAGGGACCTGCTCCTCTATCTTCTACCTCCTCCGTCGACTGTGTCCTGCCCCACTACCCCCAGTACCTGGGTCTGATCCCATCTGACGTGGGGGAATAGGCATCTGCTATACATGGTGCTGGACCTATGGTGGCAACTATGGCTGTGCCTGCTACTGCTGGTGCACCTATCCTTGTCCCTGTACCTGCCCTGCTATCTCCACTGGATCTGTAAAATGTGGGTATGGATGACTAATCAAAAATGCTTGATATGCAGGCGTCATCCTGGCATTTGCTATCGCCGGCAGGTAGTCCCAATGAACTACAGCTAGGCTACGGATGTCTATCATGGATCATCCTGGATCCATTCATGGAGGCCATCCCTGCTCAATATCCCTCTGCACCCTGGCATAGGCACAGTACTCAGCTGAAATGTCCTGTGGTCGGCCATACTGCCGCCACACTCGTGAGATCAAAAATCTCTCTATGACTGATGTTGTCCTGCTTGCTAGCGGTCGAGAACTAAACATCTAGGGTAGCTCTCTCGGGGCATCATCCCAGTCCTCTGTGTCTCTCCAGGGTCACCATATAACAGACACCAGGTCATCGAGATGTGTCCGCCAGTGCTCAGTCTTACCCAGGCGGGCTTGGGTAATATGCCCTCGATATCTACAAATGTAGGGATCCATGGGCTCGCAAGAATCCTCAAAAATTGGCCTACATACAGGGAGATGCTCCTAGGCCCAGATCTATAGAACATAAACACTCACTGCCATGGTCTTCTTCTCGTGGAAGACGACCTCATGCATCTCATGAAAAAGATGGGCCAACATGCACTGACCCCTCCCTAAGATCTCGGGTGCCTCAACCATCCTACGGAGCATGACACTCCATCCACACTCCAAACCATGCTGTCCCCTGTTAGGACATAAGAAGCAGCTCAAGAAAATACCCAGCACAGATGCCAACCTGTGTGTGGGTCCATAGGTATGCATCATCTCATCCCAGCTGATGGCCTTGCCTCTCGGTAGCTCTCTCTCAAAAACAATGGATAGTGCCTTTGTCCCTAATCGAGGCACTATATCATACACCACCCGGGCACCGTGAAAAGGAATCTGCAAGATCCTCCATATGTCCTCTAGTGTGATGGTCATCTCACCCATCAAAAAATGAAAGGTGTTCGTCTCTGAATGGAAACACTCTACCAATGCAGTGAGAAGGTCGTGATTCACCATCACAGCTGGAATTCGACAAAGAGAAGACAAACCCAATCGGGCAATGTGTACCCAATCTGCGTCATCCAGACTCCACAATAACTCTCCATATGGTGGATAATGAGATCTAAATGAAACATCTCCAAAGACCTCCTGCACACACAAAAAAAAAAGACAAACAAACGATCAGTATCAAGTTGAAATGAAGCATCAAAATGAAATAAAATGCAATTTCTAAGTGCGAAATTACAAAACTATCACGAAATTCGTGCGAGATTCATAAAATCTCATGCGAAGATATACAGTTTCGCGTGAAAAAATTATTTCTTCATGCAAAGAATCTCTCCCTTGCGCGAAAAATGATCTTGCTCGAAGATAGAGCTGTCCGCGCGAGAAAAGAGATTCTCGCGCGAAACATAAATCGCTTTGCGCGAAGAATCCACATCCTCGCACAAAACCAAATTCGACCCGCACGAAGATTCTTCGACCGCACGTGAAGATTCTCTGGCCGCGCACGAAGAAACAATGCATCCTATTTCTTCGCGTGAAGAAAGAACATCTTCGCGCGAGAAGAGATCGGTCTCGCATGAAGAAAGAATTGACAAGCCTAAAACATGCTAAAAACATGCAATAAATGACCTAGAAATGTGTGAAAACAAAAGTACGAAGATGAGAAATCGACGACTCACTGGTGGTCCATAGTCTGCTGACCAACTGTGTCGTCTGGAGTGCTCAAAATGATGATATCTCACGTTCATTGCCATGTCTCTATCAGAGCTCAAAATCACTACAAGACAAAAGCACATATGAATTGAAAGTGACCCTTCGAGCCCTTATATAGGTGTTGACCAAATTTTTCAAAGTGCTCAAATTTGCGTGAAAATCGCACCCTTGGCTAATTGGACCATTCTGGATCCATTTTTGAGATCAAATTCAAAATTTGACACACCTAAGAGCCTTAAAAATGCATTTTAAAATTTTGAGGACCGACGTGATCGAATGCTTGTGCAACCCAAATCATAAAGTATCAGAAAGATTTTAAAATGCATTTTTAAGGCTCTGTTCTGGAGATAGTCTTCTAAATGCTTTCAATCTCGGGCATCCAGGTGTTCTATCTGGATCCTTAAAGGTTAAACTTCATTCTGAAGAAACCTTTTAAATGCTTATCAATTTTAGGTATCTAGACGTTCTGTCTAGATCCTTAAAGATTACGCTTTGTTCTGGAGGTGGTCTTTTAAATGCTATCAATCTTAGGTATCTAAGTGCTCTACTTGGATTCCTTAGGATTAAGCTCTTTTCTAGAGATGGTCCTTAAAAAGCTTATCAATTGGTCTCTGTGTCATCACCTTCAGAACCAATCTCATGTTCGCATCATGTTTTTTGATTATCTTTGAATTGAACGTGCTGCTCGCACATTCATTCAAAGAGGGGAAAAATGTAATACCCCAAAATTGGCTCATTGCCATTATACCAATTCTGGTCTATTTCTAATAATTTCAAAGTCCTATTCTAATAGGCAATTCTCATTCTGCTATTCGCTACTTGACTTAATTGTCAGATGCAGAAAACCCTAATCTGCATTCATCATATTTCTTACTTAATTCCTATAGTACGTACTCATATTAGTTGCATTAAACCTACTTGATTTAATTATAATTTAATTATTAAGTATTTATACTTTAATTAAATTAAATTATATCCTAAGGCTAATGTACTATGGAATTTAATTTATTTAATTTAATAAATACACCTATCTTAATTAATTAATTGCAATTATTTAATTAAATGGGAAAGGTATTTCTAATTAATTAAATGAAATTATTTAATTAAATGGAGTACTTACTTCTAATTAATTAAACAAAGTTATTTAATTAAATGGGAAGCCATTCCTAATTAATTAAATGAAGTTATTTAATTAAACAAGAAAAGTGTCTCTAATTAATTAAAGATTATTTAATTAAATAGAAAAAGTAATTATGAGAGCATATCTCATTTTATTAAATTAAATATCTCAACAAAATCTCTCTTCAGTTCAAAAAGGGAAATTTCCAGTTCACTATTGATAAAAAATGAGTTAAATGAGTTAACTCCTTTTTCTACTCAAATTAAAACAGTTAACTCCTTATTTTACTCAAATTAAATCTGTTAACTCTCTTTAATTTGGGAATCTCCCTTTATGACTGAACCTCATCTTCAATCCTGACCATTGATCCGAATCGGTCTCAACTGTTGATGGATTCCAGGAAAATCTATTTAAGAGACCCTCATCTCTTCATTTTGGAGGATGAATTTGGAAAATTTGCATCGAATCGCTACTAAAATTCATGCTCACATTTACTTACATTTCTTGCATACATTATCATTCTTAGTTTAATCTCATTTTAGTTTAATCATGCATATGTTTAATCTAGCTTGCTTTATTTGTTCTTAGATTACATTGCATCTTTCATTCTAGATTAATTTGCATACTCATTCTTAGCCTAATTTCATTGTCAAATCCTTAATTCTTCTAGTTGCTTGCACCTTGATTCTAAGGATATTAACAGGCAAAATCCCTTTAGATAGAAGGCAACAGGTCGCTTTGCAGGTTGATTTTTGGATGAACAATCCAATGTTCATTCCGAGAAGAATTCGCATGCAATGACCGTGTTGAAGTGTGTGTGTTAACAGAGGCCAAATATTCACATATACAATATCAACACCTTCATCAATTTTTTTAGCATAATCCCCTCCCCCTTCTATATCCAATTTTCCCATATTCACAAACCCATGAATATTATTAAGCACACATTTTTTTCATCATTATTAACACCCTTAACTATTAGGTACTTCCTTGTAATCATAGATCTTTAATAGAGATTAACTAACATCTTGTAGTTATCGTCATATAATGGTAGCATTTACACCTTTCTAGATTCTTCCTAGAGCCCAAAACTAATATTTAATACTCGACTCTATGTCTTTTATGTTCACTCTCACGTAGGATTTCTTAGACACTATCTTGTTTTAGGATAAGTGTGGACACTAATGTCTACCTATTCCATGCTTTAGAGGTGCATACTATGGCCTTTAGAGGCAATGTCAAGCTTGAGAGCTAGAACCAACTACTAAACCCTATGGATGATATGACCAAGGTAGCCATTAGCCATGTTCTAGGTGGAGTCTTCAATTATGACTACTCTTGGAGAATCGACAATGACATGGTAGGAGCCTTTGTAGAGTGTCTAGCTAGGTCTAAATTGGATAAACGGGATATCATCCATCTTTTTTACAATCTTTTTAACCCAATATGGATGGAAGGCTTAGAACAATTGGTGTATAACATTGACAACAAGCTCAAGTTCCCTCTTCCTAGATTATATATGTCATATCCACTTGGGAGTTTCGACTTAGCAATTGTGCCTAGACACCCATCTTTGGTCATATGGGTGAACACCATTTTCTATCAAGAATGGCTAAAAATGGAAGCCAACATCCATTTCCTCCACTGGTGGAGAGACATTATTGAGGACCTCAATAAGGATTGGCTTCAACATTACCTCAACATCTTCAATGCCTACATCTAGTTAGGAGTCAAATTTGATAACCTCACTATTTTGGTATTTTTCCTTCCAAACATAAACAAATCTAGCAAGGAAAGAAACATTTTCTAGTTCCTGCCTAGCTCTAAGGCCAAGCCTGAAGGAAATAGCTGAAATTATTATGGTATTTTGGAAGAAGGAAGGTTAATCCTTATCTAGGTTTCCATTTGCAAAGGCAATTTTGGTATTTTGTGAGGGCTCCAAATTTTGCTCCTCTTGGGTGCTAGCTAGATGAAATTCAGTATTTTGTATGAACTTGATTGATGGTTAGCTATTATTATCTTATCTTGTGTACTTAGGCTTGTCCTCTATTTTGATTGTCCATTCCCTCTTTTTTTTTGGCCTTCTTCATTTCCTAGGCAGTTGCATATATCATTGTTTATTTTACAGGTCTCTTTGGCTTCTAGTTTTTCATCCCTCTCTAGCTTTCCTCTCCTCCAGATCTATGGTATATTTATGCTTATTGTAGGCTTGGGAATGGCTTTTATGATGTAATCTCAAAATCATCTAATATATTATATTTTAGTTTCTAGGTTGTCTTCTTGGCGATTATCTATTTTTAGAGGTCCCCTATTCTGCAATATCTGTGATCATAAAGGTGGTTCTTTCCAGTGTATGCTTTCTTAATAAAAAATATGATCTAATTAGTTATATTTCTTAATAGTAACAATTTTAATTAAAGGTTATCAAATGATTTCATAGAATCTGCTACAAGCACTCTCATTTTTTTTACTTTCATCATCTCAGCCCTCAACTAACCTCCCTCCCCTCTTCCCTCCTTTCATTCAGCTCCTATCTACAGTTTTAACTTGGATTAGGCTTCATTCTTTCCCTATGGTTAAAAATCTCAAAAGAGGCTCCTGACCTAGATTTAAACTCTCTAGCTCAATTAAAAGGCAATTTGAAAAAATGGACAAACTAAACGCATCATCCAATTTATATATCAAGAAGGGAAATCAGCCCAAAATTATAGGTGGCAACCCTACACTATCATTGACTTATGCCTATAACAAAGGTAGATTGAGATTCTAATTAGCTGAATAGATTATTTTGTACTAACTATTAACACAAACATGAAGTATGGTAATTGTAGACTAGCAGGATATGCAATCAACATTAATGAACCTCATCTAGTATAGGTGTCCCTAATGATATTTTTTGGATGATGGATGATTTCTATTCAATTCTTTAGAGTTATATGATCACCTAGTTTGTCCTTTGGTGGTACCTTTCATTATATTCATTTCTAATCATACACTTTGGCACTTACTACTGATACCCAATTACAAGATAGTTTTTTTACATGCATATGTGTATAAGAGCACTATCCAAAGGAAGAACACTCGATGGAAGGATCTTGGAACCTAGCTTCTCAATGAGCACTTAGTTTATGAAACTCATGTTTAAGAGATCCTGTAGTAAAATGTTGCTATTATTAATTTGCATAATTCTGGAAGCAATTTTTTAATAAACACATGTACTAGGGTATGCCCCTTGTAAATTTGTACAATAAAGGACCTCAGTCCTAGGCAATACTGGAGGTTTTCTTACTCTGTTCTTTTCTACCAGTGCCCATTTGAATGGAGAACTCTATAACTATTTTTATTCATCTAATATAATATAAAGGCTTCATTCGTTTACCGATCCAAAAATTAAACAAAACAAAAAAAAAAAAATAGATATAATAGAGTAGAAGAAATAATCACATACATAAAGATAATACCATAAAACAAATTACGTCTCTTAAGAGTCCCACAATGTTGAATCACATTTAAGATTAATTAATACTAAAACCAATATATAACAAAACCCACATTAAAGAATACTATTCATGTGAATCCATTTAAATAATATACAATTATCTCAAATGCCACTTGGCAACAATCATAATGCACAATCATCCACTATACAAGTCACAAGGTACGAAAGGCTGAAAGAATATACATTATAAAAAATAGATTACATCATCATGTAAGATCTATGAAATCAAATAGAATACAATAGAGTACAACCATCCATCATAGTACATAAGAACACAATGAAAGATAATACAAAATAGGGAACTCTAGCCATGACATAAAACTATATGATCTCAATGGTAAAAGTAAAAAGCACTACCACCTGACCTCGTGGAAACCTAAATGGTCCACTCCCACCATGCTGAGGAGATAGTCTCAAGTCCTAAATAGGATAACAATCTCAAAAGTCAAATTCAACATCTAGGTCAAGGAAAACCTGAAAGCAATCTATCTCAAAGATACCAAGACAAAAATGACATCTAAACCCAGAGGCAACAATGACACATAGAAAATCTACTATGTAAGTGGGCAAGTGTCATCACATGAGCCAACTCTAAGGTTACCCTAATAGCCTCACTAGACTTTGACCCCCTGGAGACTCTATGAGGCACTAGTATCCTTTCATACAAATAAGGCATACTAACGAAGCAAGGTTGCAACCAAGCATCCTCTCTACTCCCATCCTAGCCTATACTAGTACTCGAGGCATGGGCGAGGAAAAAAATGACTCTTATTAATTTATTTTACTCTCATTTAATGAAATGTTATCACTTATTAACATAACCTACAATGGGTTACATAGGAAGCCTCTTTAGGGCTCTGACCTCCATTGCAAGCCACTTCCCAACATGACATAAAAATAAACTACCCTAAGCTTAGTAAAAACATAAGGTCTCATACGACTGTAAAATACACATCAGTTCTTAAATAAGCAACTGGAAAGCACTGAAATGTTACTGATAAAAAATAATAGATTTCACCAATACAACCATCCTAACATGATTGATCCAAAATCAAGTACACATATACCAAACTATGACATCACATGACATCCCCAAAAACAATAACTCCCAGCCTTTGGTAGACATCTTGAAACTGGTCAATGCTCTAGGTCTACCCCAAACTCAACATGCAAGAAAACATACAATCGACAATATAGTTTTATAGTTTTTGTTTGATTTTGAAAACATATAGTTTTGGTTTGATAGTAAGGTTCATGTTTACATTTCGTTGTAAGTTTTTGATTTGATAAAGTTTACAAATTTCCCATATAATTGAACCCATTTTCACTTTTAAATCCAAAAACACAATCACCACTAACTTACAAAAATTAATATATTTTTTATGATTATAAAATAAATTAAATAATAATCATAAAATTATTGAATAATAATTAACAAGTTATTAATAAAACAATAAAAGTTTACTAATAATCTAAATCATTACTTAATAATAAAACAAGTTTATTTAAATTTATTGAATAATATTCAATGATAATTTAATTAATAAATAATAGTAATAATTAAATTAATTAGAAACAATCTAAAACTTTAATTTAAATATTTATTAAAATATTAATTAAATTAAATTATAAAATTTCTTTCATTAAAAAAAATATATATTAAAAAACTTTTTTAAACAAAATAACTTAACATGTTTAAAGGCCTATTGACCTATTCAAATACTGCCATAACAGTTTGTTGCGGCTGCAATAGTGTACTGTTGCATTAGCAGTAGTACCTGCTGCTAACACAATAGTGTATTGTTGTGTGTACAACAACACTCATCGCTGGTGGGTAGGAAAGGAGAGTAGGGGAGGTGGGGTGTGGTGTGGTGGCTCGACTCCCACTCAAATTTTCATTTCTTCATTTTTATTTTTATAATAAAATAAACAAATTCAACTCCCCGCCCCCTAACAAATTTCAATTTCATGATTTTGAGAATATATTATTATTGAGATAATGGGTGTTGCACACATTGCATAAGTGTTATATTATATTATATTATTTTATTATATAATGTTGTATCTAAGAGCACCTATATGAACGTGCAATATGTAAAGATTCATATGGGATACTTGATGAGTTGTATTATAACATTTTGAAAATATTTCATGTGATTATTTAATATTGGGGAAAAGAATTAAAATCCACTAGTAAATGTGGGGTCAATGGGTTAGGTAGCACATGGTTTATGTAATACCACTTGGTGGTTTTGTGGGACTTGCTACTATATAAGTAGCCACAAGGGTAGTTGTTGGTGTAAGTGAAAAAAAAACAAAAAACAAAAAGTGAAAGAGTCGACCAGGACAAGGCTTGACAAGTTAGCCAAGGGAGCATTTGTAAAGGTTGGAAGCATGACATGAGATGTGTGGATTCATGCTTGTTCATATGGATTGCTTGGTTGTGGCTATGGCTTTGAAGGCTTCCATGGTTGTATTGCAATGGTGTTTTTGCTGAATAATTCATGGTGATGGATGCTTTTGGAGGCTGGGTTTTTCTCTCAATGAGGGTTTCCTAGAGTATATCTTGTGTCACAATTTTTGTGGGTATATTGTCTATTCTCTTGCATGTGGATTTTAATTACATATTTATTATGGGTTATGTGAAAATTGTTATATTCTTTGTTGCAAGTTTCTTTACAATTATATGTCATAAAAATTATCACAATAGAATATTTACTGTGGTAATTTTTATTAAAATATTTTATTTTTATTCTTTTTTCTATAAAACTACAAATTAGATATGATAGGGAAAATTTGAATAACCAATCAAATCTTGCATTTTAAAAATTAATTTCTTTTCCAAACCCTACCCAATTAAAATACCATTCTCTAAAGATTTACAGAAAAAATGAGGGTTTCTAATTCAAAATTCCTATACAGGTAATCTCAAAAAAAGAAGAAGAATGATAACTTTTGCACAAGGGTTTCAACCTAGTTTAAAACTTTGAAAACAGATTCATCCAGACACGAAGAGGACAAAAATTTGAAGAATGAAAAACTACTGTGCAAATAATCCATAAGATTCTACCTGAATTTGATGCTAATACGACAAACACACAAAGCATGCAAGTATTCCCCTTTCTTCTGAAACCCTTCTTCTCAGAAAATGCTCCTCCAAATCGAAAAATTAACTGTAAATCTCTAATAAAGAGATCTTCCCCAATTTAGGGCTTCGATTGTGCAATCACGCGAAAACCTCTTATCTTTTATTATTTTATTTTATTTTAATTTTCATGCACAACATTTTTGTAATTAATTAAAATATCTTTATTAAATTTATTTCTTTCTTCTCTTTAATTAACTCTCAAGACATTTTAATAAAATATTTATTAATTTAATTAATGATAATATTTAGAGTTTATTTTGAAAATGAAACTCCTAAATATTTTATTATCAGATTAAATAAATATGATTATGCCAAAATTAGGATTTTAACTACATCTTTAAATTTAATTCTTTTATTTAATTATTTTCTCAATTAATTAAATATAATTAAATATTAAAATTTCCCTATAAAATTCCCATTAAATTAAATCATTAAATACTCTTTTAGTTCAATTTAATTTTAACAGAAAATCACCATAGATCCACAAGATGAGCTACGAAGACCCGTAATAAAGTACATCAAACTCAAGGTTTATAATCATGAATTTACATTACTTGACAAATTTAGAAGGGTAGAAAACTCAAATACTTGTCCTACTTTCTAGGACAATTGGCGTAAGTTTAGGATTTGGACTCAAGAATTATCTCCCCTCTTTTACCATTAAGATACTGCGATAGGGTATGCTCATCTTGGAAAATTAGGGAAGTCGATATCAGGCACCTGCAATCTACATAAAAACCACACATATACATACACATATAATCTAAACTAAATAGGCAATGGTGGGAAGTGGTGCATTGTGTAGATCCCAACTAGCAGGTGACTATGACTCCCTAAGAAACATCATACATAAAATCAAACACACAGGTACACCATACACTTGCAAGTACGGGGTAAGTATCCATAGAAAACACATATAAATAATTCATCTAACTATCATCATGAAATAACTAGAATCACTATATACTATCATGGTCATCGAAGAATAATCATGCATATATGAAATAACTAGTACCAAAGTAACTCATCATATAATCAACTGAGTATGAAATGTTAGTGTAGTTTTTTATTTTTCCTATTTTGCTAGGTTTTTCCTACACTTTTAATAATCTTGCTCAGGTTAATAAAGCATGTCTTATTAGGTGAATGGTTGTGAGGTGTCACCTTCCTACATGTGAGCATCCATTAGCTATCTTGGGAAGATACTTTGCTATCTTTAGTCCGATAGATGGTTGCTCCTCATTGGTTGGTGTTGCCACCTCCTCCCTCTTCCTAGCCTATATAAGCATGCTACCTGGCTTGTATTTGTATCTCTTGTTTTTGCATCCTCCTAATGCTATTTTGCTTCCAGCTTTTGCATTACTCTCTTGGAGACTAACTCTATGATGCTATTTTGATTTTGTATCATTTGCATTCATAGTTTAGATATTTACTCTTTGCACTAGTTTTCTGGGTTATTAATCTTATCAGATTCTAACATGGTATCAAAGCTTTTCTATGTGCAAGAGTAGATTTTAGTTTTCTTATTTGAGAGATTCGGGGGGGGCAAATAAACTTTATTGTAATTTTTTGAAAAATGAAGTATGCTCTTCTCTTGCATCTTTGGATGATCCTGAGAATAATTTTTTTTTTGACAAAAATGGTTTTTCTCTGCGGTTTCAATCTCAAATCTGACAACCAACTTGCATATTTAGAGTTTTCAATCAGTTTTGTAGGTTCCAGCATGCCATTGATAGACTTAGGAAGCTGATCTAGCATTTGTATGTTATATTCTAGTTGCTGGGGTCATTTTTTGATTTTTGGAGCTATTTTTTACTATTAAAGGCTTCTAATTTACACTACAACAATATCTTCTGTACATCAGAAAGAAAAATGCTTTCTGGGTTTTGTTCGCAGCATTGAAAAACCATCTGGGTATCTTTTAGATTTTGCATGCAAGCTGTATATTTTGTAGAATCGAACATGCAAAGCTACAGCCATACCCCTCTCTGTTGGCAGTCGCAGATTTGAACACAGTTTTCAAATGTCTCATTCTTGCTCATACAGACTCTAATTTTGATGATTCTTGTTATGAACTTGGCTATTTTTTTGTGCTCTATCCATTAGTGGAGTTGTTTTTTGATTTTAATGGATGAATTCTTCAGAAATTGTAGATTCTCAGCCGTGACTATGCACAGTTCTCGTTTTGGAAACTTTGGAGGATCATAAATTTCTCATACAACCTCGTATCGAGGTGATTCTTTTTTTGAAAGTGCATGATTTTTTGAGTAGATCGCAATGGTGCTATTTTTTCCTTGATTATTGTGCCCAAGTTTCACTTTTAGCATATGCTCTTCATGAGGAGGCCCTGTCAAATTTTCTTCCGTAACTTGAGCATACGATTGTATTTTTTCGATCCAAAAAATGCGTCATAAAGCTGGTTCTAAGACAGAGATGATGGTATAGGTTTTTTTAATTTTTTCTACAATCTGGTTGCCTGTTTTGGCAGTCAAATCTAGATGCTCTATTTTGTCTTTCGGGAGCCATATCTCGCTCATTCAGACTCTTTTCTAGGCTCGCCAGATATCGTTGGAAAGCTGGTTCTATGAGTTATTTAGTTATAGCGGTCTTTTATTTAGATTCTGCTCCAGGTTCTTTCTCCTTCGAGTTTTGCACTTTCGCACTCTGGCGGATTACTTGGATTCTATAGGTCCTGGAATCTCTTCTTTTTTTCTTTTGGCTCACTCTTCTTTCTGACTTTTGAGCATTATATGATTCTATTCTGTTGCATTCCTTTTTCTGTAAATGCACTAAGATAAAGTGCCTGCTTTTGCATATCTGGAATCTTGTGTTTGTTTGTACTTGCACTCAGTTATAAAGTGTCATGGGGGGTCTCGATGTTTTGCCATTTTGTGCTCATCCACCTTTGTCAAGTGAATTTTTCTTCCACAAAATTAGCCCATGCAGTGTGTCGGTGATACCGCCCTTTATCCTGTGCTTGTACTTTTATTGCACTATTGGTGTTCCTGATTCTTCTTCTTGCAGATGTTTTTGGCATTGCATTTCAGTGTTCCTATCACCCCTCTCCTTGTTCAACATTATGGGGGGGGTTTACCTATTGGCTCTATTGCTTCTTTGGTTTGGTTGAGTGATCTATGTATTCAATTTTTGTTCCTATGTACTAGGCGGATGCAGTGGCTAGGCACCTATGCATTTCGGTGAGATGGTTCATCTACTATATAGACACTCATTCATTCCTACCTTTGGAGGTCACCTCTTCGATTGATCAGCTCTTCAGACTTTGTCTTCTCTACCTGGTCATGCACTATTTCAATGGAGGTTCCAGCAGTTTCTTCTGACAGTGTTTGCAGCTTCATGCTTCAGAGATGCTTCATGCTCTTTTTTGTTCCTCTCTTTGGGACATTTCCTAGATTGGAGGCTTAGTTTCCTTCATCTAGTTCTTTTTCTTGTATTGGGTACTTGATCAGGCCTTGTTGTCGGGACCCATTTTCCTGCTTTCATAGCTTTTCTAGGTTAGCATCCACCTAAACTTCGCTTATGGGGGGGTGTTAGTGTAGTTTTTTATTTTTCCTATTTTTATAGGTTTTTCCTACACTTTTAATAATCTCGCTTAGGTTAATAAAGCATGTCTTATTAGGTGAATGGTTGTGAGGTGTCACCTTCCTACATGTGAGCATCCATTAGCTATCTTGGGAAGATACTTTTCTATCTTTAGTCCGATAGATGGTTGCTCCTCATTGGTTGGTGTTGCCACCTCCTCCCTCTTCCTAGCCTATATAAGCATGCTACCTAGCTTGTATTTGTATCTCTTGTTTTTGCATCCTCTTAATGCTATTTTGCTTCCAGCATTTGCATTAATCTCTTAGAGACTAACTCTATGATGTTATTTTGATTTTGTATCATTTGCATTCATAGTTTAGATATTTACTCTTTGCACTAGTTTTCTGGGTTATTAATCTTATCAGATTCTAACATGAAATAATGTCCAACAATATATAAAACAAATGCCACTGATCATCAAGCATAAACATAAAGTTGGCCTAAAAGAGTTCAAAAATAATAACTAAAAAGTAAACTAGGATGAGGCACTACAACGTGGTAGGATATCACTTCTAGTCTTTCCACCAAGGTTGAATAGATTAGATTCCCACCTTGTGGATCAAATGATCTAGAATGGTAGAAAGCAGAAGATCAAAAGTCTATCAATTTGGACAAGTAAGATGAAATTGGACCTACATATCCTCCCAAGATCTTAGACTCATAGAGACCTTGGAAAAGAGGTCCTTAGGAGTCTTGATGCCATGTTTGAAAAAATGTAGAGCACTAGCACCTTGAGTCTTGGCCAAAGGAACACCCTAAATGGAAAACAATGGGGACCACCAAAGGTTGTGCTAATTTAAAGAAAACCCATCATAAAACCCATCACCATCCCAAAGAAGCCAAGGATTCACAACTTCCCAAGCTTTCCAAATACTCTTGATAACAAAATAGCCCTAGATATGAAGAGGTTCCCGCATGATGAAAGTGTTTAAAGACCAAACCCTTCCATGAAGGTTTGTTAACAAGAAATCTAGAAGTGGTATCATTTTGAACCAACACTTTAAAAAGCTTTATCACTAGTGAGAGCACAAATAATCCACTTATCACAAAGTGAGAGTCCTTTCTTCTATGTGGAAAGAAGGCCAAGACCTCTAGACTCTTTGGGGAGACAACAAAAATTCTAGGCAACCCTACGAAAGCCATGATGATCAGAACTAGAATCCCAAAGAAAGTCATGGAGAAAATGTTCTAGCTTGAGGTGAGAGGTTTTGGAAGGAGCACAACAAGAGAAATAATACGCATGAGTAGCCGCCAATACCTTCGAGAAAATTTGGAATTTCCCTGTAAGTGAAAAGGGTTTAGTAAGCCAGTAGTCAATATTTTTCTCAATTTTCATGAGTACAACATTCCACATTTCCACCAGAGAAGCTTGAAAGGTAAAGAGGATGCCTAGAAAGTGGAATATCTCCCCATGAGGGACCCATTCCACTCAAATTGAGCAAGCTAGGTTGGAGTCAGAAGAAAAGATTACCTATAATAGAGCATCTTGTGCCATTGAATAGCTGAACTATAAGCTTGACAAAAGGTGTCTAAGCTTTGCAAGGCATTACTAATATTCTCCTTGTTTTCCAAGAGAGTGAGAAAAGAATCATCAACAAAGTGGCCATTGACAAGCTGGGAAGAAGATTCAGGCAAGGAGATGCCATGAACCAAACTATAAGAAACAGAGTGGGCAAGTAACCAAACCCTTCAGTAGTAAGAACATACAAAGTTGGAGCAAGAGGGAAACCCTACTAGATAGATCAAAAGAGCTCGAAGGCTTCAAATTGAGAATTTTTAATGGTAATACAAACATTAGCATCTCCAAAAAGTATTTCCAAACATATTGAATAAAGTTAGGGTTGAAACCCATAGCCTGGAGCATAGCCACAATGAAGGGCCATTCAATTCAATCATAGGCTTTGGAAAAATCAATTTTCAAAAATAGAGTTTGTTGATTGGACTTGCAAGCCCATTCCATGCATTCCCAAATAGCAATGATGTTGTCAAGAATATACCTGGATTTGATAAAACTAGTTTTCTTTGGCCGCACAATTAAGGGAAGAAGATATCAAATCTTAAGAGATAAGGTCTTAGCAATGACCTTGTATAAACATTAAGCAAGGTGATAGGCCACTAGTTATAGATATCCTCAAGGTCACTAGCTTTAGGTATGAATTTGATGTTTCTTTTGTTAATGATGGCTCCTAAACTCTTAGTGTGATAAGCTTCAAGATAGACTTTGTGTAGGTCTTAATGAATAGACTCCCAGAGGTGTTTGTAAAATTTAAAGGGGAACCCATCACACCTAGGGAACTTGTCATTTTCCATGGAAACGATAGCTTCCTTAAGATCCTCGATGGTGAGAGGCTGCTCATAGAAAGCCCATTGCTTGATCACTAGGTGGTTTGGAGTAACATAAATACACTTTCTAAGAGTCTCCTCCTGAGCAACCAAATTTCCCTATGAAGTAAAAACATTTTCATAGTGATGCAAAAAATCTTGCAAGATGTCAAGGAGATTGGAAAAAATAGTGTTGCCCTATTTAATCTTTTTAATACCAAAGTTGGTATGAGGGGCTCTAAGAGCCCAAAAGAATTCCTTAGAAGCTTCATCACCAACCTCTAACCAATGGAGGCAAGCTTTGATTTGGGCACCCCAAGAAGCATAGCTATCAGTAATTCGTTTAACATGGTGAAGCTTGGCAAGACGGACTCACAATTTACAATCAAACGGGTTAAGGGTAAAGCTCCAGAAGCCTTCCCGAGAGCCTTGGTATTGGCTTCATATGAGATTTTTCTAAAAACAACCAATTGCCTCCCATAGATGTGAAGAAACCTAGCCATTTTGGTAATA
The DNA here is from genome assembly GCA_028749045.1 of Cupressus sempervirens. NCBI lineage: Eukaryota > Viridiplantae > Streptophyta > Pinopsida > Cupressales > Cupressaceae > Cupressus > Cupressus sempervirens. The sequence goes on from CM053783.1 coordinate 655,036,054, forward strand.
ACATCATTCCACCATTGAATCCAACCTATTTGAGAATGGGGATGTTGCTCCAAATTTCACACACATAGGATGTGAGAAATAGTGGAATTATGTATCAACACTAATGTGTTGAGGAAAAAATGTGTTTTGATAGATTGCTAGACATTGGTTTGCCAAGAAATGGTAAAATAAATGGGATAGTGCTATGATAACATCACATTCGATAGAGGAATGATAGGTAACTCTCAATCTTCAAAAAAGGAGAAAATAGATTGTTCATTAATCATGGCACGATTGAGACATTTTAATATACAATTAGAGCTAGCTTGAAAACTAGACCAAGTGTGCTAGACCCCACTGTGCTAGTGGCGATTAGCATTGGGATCAAAAAGGCCCAATTTATTGCACATATAGTAGCACACTTCCCTTGCCCCAACTATCCAGGGAAAAGGGAAAATACCTTCCTTGTCAAAAGCTAGCTCAACTATATTAAAATTGTTGAACACAACCAAAATAGCTGGAGGCAAGTTGTCAGCCATCCAACACCAAAGATGGGATCTTTCCACAACATTATTGGGAGCATAAAAATTAACCATTCCAAAGGAATGATTATTGATGGAAAGAAAAATCCTAATAAGTCTGTGCATGGGATCAAAACCATGCAAAATAATAACAAAATATCTGCAACCTACTCAGTAGTGGGAATGTACTTCAAGTTAAGAGAGCCATCCTAAATCAGAGGCTTGGTGAAGTGCATGTGAAGTTTAATGTGCTTTGTCCTCTAATGCTCAATTGGGTTGTGAGAAACGTGTATAGCACTTTGATTATCACACGAAAGAAATGTGAAACTATCAGGAGGAAATCCAAACTCTATCATTAACTATCGAAGCCATAAAACCTCCTAACTAGCTACCATAGTTGCCCTGTACTCTGCCTCTATAGATAATAATGCATGAGCATGCTACTTCTTGCAAGACCATGTGATAGGACCAGAACCAAGACAAAATAAATAAATCTAGAAGTAGACTTGTGATCATCAATATAAATAGACCAATCTGAGTCTATATAACCAAAAATATGAGGATCCCTTGATGTGTAGTGAATGCCATAATATGTAGTACCTTGGATGTACCTCAAGATACATTTGGAATCTTGCCAATGACTCTCATGTGGATCATGTGAGAATCTAGAGACAAGTCCAACCACAATGCAAATATTAGGACATGTGTGTGTCAGGTAGAATAAACTACCCACAAGTTGTCTATATAAAGTGGAATCCAACTAAGGAGTAGTGCAAGTGGCAATAAAAAAAACACCCGACTGAAAAAGTGTAGGAGTAGGCTTACAATAAAGCATGATGAATCTCCGAAGCATATGAACATCATACTTCTGCTAGAGAATAGCTATCCAATCCGAAGACTGAACAACTTGTAGGCCCAAAAAATAATGTAGAAGTCCAAGGTCTATCATCTCAAATTGCTCTCTCAAAGATCATTGAACACTCTAAATCATGGAGGGGGAGCTATGTGTAATGACGAGATCATTTACATAAAGCACAAGTATCAATAAGTCATCCTCATGGCACTAAATGTATATTGTAGGATCAAAATGACACCGAGTGAACTATGAAGCAAGCAACAAGGAATCCATCTTCTCATACCAAGCTTGAGGGGCTTGTTTGAGACCATATAAAGACCTATGAATTCGGCATACTAATGAAGAGTCCTACATAAAACCATTAGTCTACTCCATATAGATCTCCTCATGTAGGTCTTTATGCAAAAAGGCACTCTTCATGTCCATTTGAAATAATGTCCATCCCTGAGAAGCTACTAGAGAGAGTACAAGGCAAATATAATTCACCTTGGCAATAGGAGAAAAGGTCTCATAGTAGCTAATACTCTCAAATTGTGAAAATCTATTCTATCAAACTCTTATTCCTCTTTTACTCCAAATAAGAACAAGCTACAATAGATCTAGCTCTGATACCATGAATTATTTAAGCAATAAAAATCCACAAAATCCAAACAACACCTGCATGCAAGAATCTATCTTAAAGAAGAAAAGACAAAAGAAGAGGCAAGGGTTTGTCTCTGAAAATATGGAAGAATCTATTATTAGACTGAAAAAATGAATGAAATTTACAATTGATCAATCCTTATAGAAGGAGACTATAAAGCCTAAAAGGGAAACCCTAAGAGGTAAATGACATTTAATTATTAAATGGAAATACATGCACATAAAGTGAAATCTTAAGAAGGGAGTAAAGGTAATTTAATAAATGAAACTATTTTAGTTCAAGCTTAATTCCTAAGCTAGGGTTTGACCAAGGAAAATTCCCCATCAACAAATAAAAACAATTTTCCCTATAGGATGTAGATCTCATAAAGGCAAACATGTTGTGGATTCAAGTACTCTTGTCATTAAACTTTGGAAGTGCAAAATCATATTCAGGTTTAGACGTTACTAATTAGGATCATTTTTCTTTGTTGCTAAGGGAAAAGTCATTCGTATTGAGAAAATTTGAATCTTCCAAAAAATAAAATGATTTTTGATTTTTAGAGATCTCACAATTTTAGGTTTGGGTCTCATATTATTCATCAATTGGAGTTGCATAAACAACAAAAAGTCATCTTCAAAGTTATTCATTCTTAAGGCGAGTCTTATAATTATCCTCTTTAGTTTAGTATATCTATTTTCTATAGCTAGTAATTTCATTTCATATCTCTTGCTACATCTAAAGGCTTCAAGGATTTTTGCATCCTTTATCTAGTTCTATCACCACTCTATCTTGGCTTGCATTGAGTATTCTTGTTGGTGTACATAAGTATTTACTATTTACACTTACTTAAATTTACTTAGGTTAATGCATTATTTTATTATTTATTTAGATGAGACACTTAGGAGTTTGTGTACTCTCATGAGTTTTCATGTTGACAACACATAAGTACAAAACTCTAAAGAAACACATGGTGTCTACAACACTGGAGTTTGCATCATTCACTAAGTTGTCATGTAGAAAACACAGTTATTCACTCTCCTAATTTAGCACATGTTGTCTACAACATAAATTTGCATGCTACACCATTGTAGGCTTATCCTCTCATCATCACACTTACTTCTGTGCTTAATGGAGGATAATCCATATCTGGTAGACATGTGCTTGGTTGTATGAGTTATCATGTTGTTGACTTCTATGCATTCTAGAAGCTCTCCAGAGGCCTTTATATACAAGCACTCCTAGTGTACTTTCATATGGAATATTGAATGAATATATTTTCATTCTGATCATACTCTCTCTTTGGTCTATTGTTGTGCTTGTGTTTGAGTTCCTTATTCTTGGGTGAATTCTACCCTAAAGAAAATTCTTCCATGGTATCATAGCTCGGGGAGATTCTCTACACATAGCCATTTGAGACCATTCATGCTTTAGCACCTTGACCCAAATTCAGAGAATCTATAGAAATTGGGAGTGTCTAGAGCCAAATTTGACTTTACCACTACATCCAGAACGTTGATTCAGTGAAGATCGACTATAAATTTTCTAATGCTAGGCAAAAGTTGATCGTGAGGCAAAATATTTTTGCAAACCGGCACTCAAAGGCACCAATTTGCAAATGGGTATGATCTAATTTGATCTGTGAATTTATTTCAGATCTAAATTTAATTTTAATTTTCTTGTAGACCCGAGTTGTCACATCTTGACTTTACAATTTTGAAGGAATATTCAATATATTGCAAGGAATATTCAATTAATCGGTAGGCATTTTCCTCTCAAATCTAGGCAGACTATTCTTACAAATTTGAAGGATCAAAATACATAACTGGCAGACGCCAATCCACCAACTCTTGGAGGGTTCCATTTGTTTCACATACTGTAGTGTGGTTGTTTTAAATAACTCCCATTCTTGCCAACCCATGACTGTGGGATAAAACAAAAACTTTTGCCATGCACCAACAAGTTTTTCGATGTGGAAAACTCCAAATTTGACACTTGCAATAAGGATACCTGACCCTCGCAGATTGGTCATTGATAGTGAGCACACAAACATATTCTAGTGATCACCAAATAATCTCTAACAATGTGAAAAGGTTTATAGCATCGCTTCCCTAGTGCCATGTGGATGTCATAGTACCAGTACACATGACACCATCTGCCTATGTCCCAACACAGTCACCCACCCAGTTGTCACAACCTAGTTGGCATCCATGCAGCCCACATGGATAGGACCTACCAGCTCACTGCATAGTCTAAGGCCATGTGGTCCAATCCTATTCTGCCATGCAGAGATATAGTCAACATATAGTGGTAGTACAGTTAGCGCTAACTCAACCCCATGTTAATAGATTTGCACGCTGACTATGCAGACATGTCATCTCCTATGTAGGTCACCAACTCATCTGTTGTACCCTACCCAGTTAGCATTTTTTGTACAATTTGTACACTTTTGTGTTACCACGTTAGCTTCTGACATCATCATGACATTATGCTAAAATCATCACAGGCTTGAAGGACACTAATGTCATCATTTTATATCCTAAATTTGACAGCTGTTAGACCATCATTCTAGGGAAAATTAGAAGTACTATGATAGCTATATGACCACCAAATTTAACCCCATCTTTTGCTGATGCAACCGCTCTCCAAATTGATTTTTGATTTTGCAGTCCAACTTTGGGAGGCCATATCTCAATCATCCAGACTTCAAATTAGGTGCAATTTTTTTGAAATTAGGTAGAATTTTCTAAAAAATTTAGTGGTGTAGCTCTTTTCTAGTTTTGGTGTAAGGAGTTTTCAAAAATTGTATTTTTTGGTGACTATACCTACTTAATCCTACATTTTGCAACTTCAAACAGTCCATACGGGCACATCTGGAGTCGAAAATAGGTTTTATTTTTTTTGAAAGTGCATTATTTTTTGTCTACTTCCCAAATCCATAATTAGGTTGTAGGTTTGTGTGGATAATGTGTCACTTTTAGAAATAGGGCCTTTCTTTGCTTTGTATTGCATCAAAATTGTTGTACATTGTAAAGTTCCAGATTTCTAATCCATTAACAGGTTGTAACAAGCAAAATTAGAAGTTCATGAAGGCCAAAATTGGCAAGTGGCCATTGTAATCACACTACTTAAAAGTGCCAAATGCATCTCTTTTGGGGAGGTTTTTTGATTTAGTGAAAAGGGGGGTTGTTCTTGGTGTTGTGTTCTCTCTTTTCTACACTTTTCTTTCATTTTCTGCATTATGGAAAATTTTAAGTTTCTGAAATTAACTCCACATAACTATGCTACATGGTCCATGAAAATGTAGTATCACTTAATGCACAATAGAGTTTCTCAATATGTAGATGGTACTCTTCCTGAACCAGCAGGTGATAATGTATCAACAAGTGATATTTTAGCTTGGATAGCAATGGATAGGAAAGCCCTAGGTGATATATGTTTGGGGGTTGATGACAAGATCATGTATCAAATTAAGAAGTGTTCTACATCCATGGAAGCTTGGGATACCCTCGAAAACCTATATGGTAAAGTGTCTGAAGAGGATGTTTTCAAAATTAAAGATGAGCTTGTCTCCTTAGATCTTAAGTCATTTGATTCTATATAGGATTTCATCATTAAGATGAATGAACTAAGGACAAAGCTTACTAATTATGGGAGTCCTATAAAAGATGACAGGTTGATCTATCTTATTCATAATAAGCTGCCATCAAAGTATTCCACATTTGTTTCTTCTTTTAACACCTCAAAGACTACACTAGGGTTTGCCTATAAGAAAGTCTCCTTTGATAAATATGTTGATCTGTTGGATATAGAAGAAAAGAAGTTGAAATCAATGGGGATTCTCAATTCACCTAACTCTAAAGCATTAGTGGCCAATAATGAGGGTTCTCAAAATTTGGTTGGATAGTCTTCAAATAAAAGAAAGGGTAAGAAAAAGAAGTGGAAGAACAAATTAGAGGATGAAGAAAAGACAACACCACAATCCAATCAACAAGGCAAGCCCTCAAATTCCAAAAAGAAAGGGGACAACAATGAGGAGAAGAAAAAGTGTACCTATTGCAAGCAAATGGGTCATGAAGAACATGAGTGTTATCATAAAAAGATTGATGAGTTGACTAACATCATGAAGAAACATAATGTTCCACTGCCTAATGCTTACAAGGAGAAAGATTCTTCTTCGAATTCAAAGGGCAAAGGGCAAGCACTCATAGCAAATTCAAATTATTCAAAGGAATGGATACTTGACTTAGGTGCCTCCTATCACATGGGTTCTTGAAAGGAGGATTTTTCTTCAATAAAGCAGTCAAAGGTACCACACATATTTGTGGGCAATGATACCAAAATGGAAGTTGAAGGAAAAGGAAATTTGGAAATGGAAAATGGAGAGTTTCAAGATGTTCTCTATGTTCCAAACCTAAGTTCAAATCTCCTATCATTCTACGAAATCACTCACCTTAGAGATGGACATAGAGTTGAATTCCTTCCTAACTTAGTATAGGTGCACAGTCTAAAAGATGACTCATTGGTTGTAGTGGGGAAAGTGAATCATAACAAAAGGTTGTACTCTTTCTCCCATTTTGTGCCCAAGTCTCCTTCGTAGGCCTTGTTATCTCAATCAAATTCAAACATCAAATTATGGCATGAGCAGTATGGACATCTTTCCTTCCACTATCTTCAAAAACTTTGCACAAATAGAATGGTCAAAGGTCTACCTCAAATTAAATTTTCCCATGGTGAATGCTCAATACATTTAGTGGATACGCATCCAAAGGGGAAGTCACATAAAGGGAAGTCTTCAAGAGCACCAGGTGTTCTATAGATGGTTCACATGGTATTTAAAGGACCTTTTGTAGTTAGCCAAGGTTGCTACATATTGACTTTCATTGATGAATTTTCAAGATATACTTGGGTCTACTTTCTTCATAGTAAGAATGAAGTGTTGGACAAGTTTCTAGCCTTCAAGACTCATGTAGAAGAGAAATCGAGGAAAGCCATCAAAGTTCTAAGGATGGAAAATGGAAGCATATATGTGAATAGAAAACTTACAAAATTTTATATACTTGAGAGAATTGATGTTCAAAATATGCTGACATTCAGTTTGCATAAGATAGATTTTGTAGCATTGAGGATCCACACTCTTAAGTCTATGGGAAGTTGCATGATATAGGCCAAGTCTCTAGATCCATCACTTGAAGTTGAACCAATCAATAGTGCCACTCACATTATTAATAGGTCTCCTCATCTAGCCTTAGATTGAAAAAATCCTTTTGAGGCATGGTGCAAAAGAAAACCTATTGTGACACCACTTCAAAGTCTTCAATTATCCTACATGGGAAAAGATATCTTCCAGGGGTTGCAAGGCACAGTCACCTCAACCTTGTATTTTCATTAGTTATGAAGATAGTGTGAAGGCATACAGACTCTTGGATCTAGAGACACATTAGATCTTTGTGGAGAAGGATGTACACTTTAAGGAAAGTTCACCCAGCTTGTCCTCTACTCCTCTCTACACATCATATCATGTGAAAACTTATAGTGACACCAACAATAGTGCTTCAACAGATTCAGACACATGGGATTCTATTGACAGTTATCACAAGAGGTCACTACATCAATATTCTCCACATGCATATATAGCCACAGTGATAGGTCCAACATAGCAAGGTACATTTAGTCTTCTAGGTCCAACATCCATGACAGATTTGGGGGATAATATTGATGATCTATCTCTTCTTCTTGGTGTAGTAGCACCTTTTTGAGTTGTCACAAGGGCTCCATCCAACCCTCTTGTTCATTCTCTACATGATCGATCATTATAGGTTGAAGTGATTGTAGATACTTATGATCAGTAGTTGCAGTAGGGTTCTTCATCAGTTGTAGAGATAGGCAATTCTTTGAGACATGTTCTTTAGCTAGTTGAGTAGGTTTCTGAGACATCACTTATCAATGGGATTCTTTCCACACACAGTGGAAGCATCTCATTTGTACCCTTGGCCTTTTTTTTCCCTAAGGGTAAGAACACCATTCTGCAATCTTGGATTGGCTTCTTCATCAGAGTAGTCATTGGAAGACATTCTTCTTTTGGGGCGAGGGGGGAGGGGCCTATTTTTTCTCTCTTCCTCTTCTCATTTTTCTCTTGTGTATATACTAGATGTATGTCGTAATGGGGGGGGGGGGGGGGTCGGTCTTGATTACTCCATCCATCCATACATTGTATGTGTTTTCCATCTCTCTTTTCAGGGGAGGGTTTTTCCCATGAGCTTTTCCCTCTTTCTCCACATTATGAGAGATTGCATTTTCATTATGTACATGGGTACCTTACATGGCCTCATAGCTAGGACCGATCATGCATTACATCCTAGATTTTGTAAGCTTAACGACATTCCCCTATGTTACACTTAAGGGGGGGTGTTGGTGTAAATAAGTATTTACTATTTACACTTACTTAAGTTTACTTAGGTTAATGCATTATTTTATTATTTATTTAGGTGAGACACTTAGGAGTTTGTGTACTCTCATGAGTTGTCATGTTGACAACACAGAAGTACGCAACTCTAAATTAGCACATGGTATCTACAACACTAGAGTTTACATTATTCACTAAGTTTTCATGTAAACAACAGATTTATTCACACAACTAATTTAGCACATGTTGTCTACAACATAAATTTGTGTGCTACACCATTGTAGGCTTATCCTCTTATCATCACAGTTACTTCTGTGCTTAATGGAGGATAACCCATATCTAGTAGACATGTGCCTGGTTGTATGACTTATGATGTTGTTGACTTCTATGCATTTTAGAAGCTCTCCAAAGGCCTTTATATACATACACTCCTAGTGTACTTTCATATGACATATTGAATGAATATATCATCATTCTAATCATACTCTCTTTGGTCTACTATTGTGCTTGTGTTTGAGTTCCTTGGTCTTGGGTGAATTCTACCCTAAGGAAAATTCTTATAATTCCTTTATTACTTGGTTAGCATTAGTCTTCCTAGAACAATTTTCCTTAGCATTGGGATTGAAAGGATCATTTTCCTTGATTCCCATTTTGAGAGTTTAGGGTTATGTGATGAACTTAGGGCTACTTTCCTCAATTCACATTTTTTCCTAAATAGTTATATTAACGTGTAACACTAAAAAGGAATGTTGCATAGTGAGTAGGTCCACATTTAAAATAACTTATAATTACATGACTACATTTTTATTAATTGGGGGTCTATTGTTTTTTTTATAGGTATATATCATTATCATCTATTAGGGATTGGGTTCTAGGTAACACTTTAAAAATATCATTTTTTTATCACTTGGTGTTTGACGATTTCTACAAGGATGTCCATGAATACCTAAAGAAAAAACCTTATCTTTAAGCTTTTAACTCATATACAAAGTTCCATCAAAAAAATTGTTGAAATCTAACTTACAATGTAGAAGTTCTAGGTGCACTAAGTTAGCATGGGTAGCTAGTGGGGGCTTTCCCCAATTGAAAGATAAAATTATTTATTCTATAAGAAGAAAAAGATTTATTGACCAAGAATATCTATTGGGATATGATTCCTATGTTAGAAATAGGTGTTAGAATGTTTAGAATAATTGAGGGGGGGTGGGGGGTGAATCAATAATCCAAGGTCCAAATGTACCAATTGAACAAACAAACACTTAAACTTCTTCAAATATTAACATGAATTAGCTTGACATCTATATAAGATAATTGATTACATCAAATAGTAGTCCACTATCTTAAATATAACAAACTTGCATAATGTAAAACATTAACTATAAAAACATCACAAATAACATCCACACAAGTTTGACACTACGATTTAATGTGGAAACCCAATTTGGGAAAAACTGCTAGTAACATGTCACCAATCTTTTCACTCTTGTGAAGTGAGCTCTATTAGGAGCCAACCTTATTAAAGGTTAAAAAAAAATTTGTTAAATGTGGCCTTGTTAAATGAATTAATCACCCTATTAGGAGTGCCCTTGTTAGAGGACTTTAGAAAATTCCATTAGAATGCCACCTTGATTAAAGGATTTACATATGACTGTTAGATCAACCTTGATTAAATGATTTCAAAACTTAAACAATGGTTAGAAAGTAATAGCAAGTTTTGATCTGGCAAATACAACTCACTTTGTAAATACAAATCATAGTTTGGCTCACATGTTGATCTACTAATTGGCCTTCATGATGATCTATGTCTTTGATTCACTTGGAAAACTTTCAAGCAATCACTCTTTGCTTCTTTGCAACTTTGTTCAACTTCCTACTTAAGTTCACTAGTCAATAGCATCAACAACTAATCCAACCTTGCTAGGTCTTCACACACATGACCTTAGCTTTTGTGCCTCTTTAAATAGGAAATTCTAGTCTTTTCCCTCTTAAACAACACTATAGATCTTAGGGTTACAGTACGATTCATCAAATTTTGTCGAGCTTCTTATTCATCTCCTTTTTTTTAGAAACTTCTCTTGAAATCCTTGCATAGAAATACGCAAACACAATTTCCCTAGAATTAAATGTTCTAGATCATCCATCCTTATCATCAACATATTTTACATATTCCAAGAGTCAACTCTGTTAGTTGAAAATCATGATTTTCTCATAGATTGTCAAAATGTTGTCCCTCAACCAACACTATGTTCTGACACTCAGGTCATCATTGGGTTACTCGATCACTATTAAATTTTCTATTTGACACATATTTTGACACTTAGTCAATACTAATTTTGTTATTGCTTGATCAACACTAGCATCACTCAAAACATATTTTAAGTTCCTTAATCTTCTCCTCTTTTTCTAGATCTAGCCTATGCATTTGGTCAATCTTTGATCACTTCTTCAAGGTTTTAGAATAATTGTCTTCTCCACTTCTAGCATGATTTAAAAAATCACTTTATCTATTAAGGTCTAATTAATCAAGTGGCCGTTGTAGTTTCTTCTCATAAATCAACCCTTCCTCTAGGTGCTATTGTTATGTGCAACTCCTTAAATCCTCTTTATCAATCATCTACATATTGTATGCCTAAAATTTGAGCATACTTCTATGAGTCATTATATCCAAGATTTCTCAAGAATGAGGTATCGAATGGTGGCTCATATCTCTCTATTCATGGAGTGCAATGGCTTTTGATGGAGGCCCTCAGTTTGACCTAGTTTGTGCCCATGCAATTACACCATAAAACAAGAGATTCAAAGATCAAAATATGAATGCAAATGAAGATACAAACTAATCTAAATGATGAAAATGTAATGCAATGCAAAAAAGGATATCTAATCTATGAAAGGAAATAACCATGCAATATTAACATATGAAAACAAATATGGATCCAAACTAATTAGAAAATGTAAGTATGGATCATGACAATGGAAGCCATGGATGCATGAGAGAAGAAGACAAGATGATAGAATTTCTCCACAAAAAGATTTAATGCTTAAACTCCTCCAAAAATTGCTCTCCAAACCTGAAGCATAACAATAGTATAATCATGGATGTCAAAAATGAGGAGAGGGCTCTCCCTTATAAAGAAGAATAGACAATTAAGATTAAGCGGCAATGAGCTTTAATCAAGGGTGGAGAAAGAATGATCCGTGTGAGACAAAATTCCACCAATGGGAAAAGAGGAGAAAAATTAAATGAAATCCCACTTAGAAATATGTGTATTTAAGTGTAAAGAATTTTTTTAAAAAAAAAGATTTATTTAATTTTTATTTAATTTATTTCCATTTTTTTCAAGTGGGATTTTATTTATTTACTTAAAAGAGGGATCTTCTTTTACTTCAAAAGGGATTTTATTTAATTAAAAGGGAGCAAGTTCTTTTGATAAAATAGGAAATATTTAATTAAATTAAAATAGGAGTTTTTCTCTTAATTAATTAAATTTGGATTAATCATTTAATTAAAAGAGAGGTTTTCTTTTAATTAAATCATACTTAGATTAAAATGATCAAACCTTTAGGAAATATTGAAATAATTAAATTAATTACAATTTGATCAAAGAAATTGATTTGAATTGATTTAATAAAATATTGCAAATCATTGATTTAGGAAATTTGATAAATTGAATAATGGGGGCCCATAGTCTAGGTGACCATTTTAGGGTGCATATATTTGCCCCTCTTTGACTAATGTGTGATCAATTTGGGAACACATGTAGTCAAAGAAAGAAATTAAAGTGTGAGATTGATTTGGGATTGCAAAACAATCCAGATGTGTGATCAATTCGGGAACACATCAGGACAAATAATGCAAATAAATTTGACTTAAAAAAGTCAAGGATCAAATTGATAAAATTGAATGAAGGATTACTTCATAAAGTCAAGGATCAAATTGATAAAACTAAATCAAGGACTAAAGTTGATAGATACTACCCCCTCATGATTGAAATAGAAATGAGATAGAGAAGAAACTACAAATTGATAAATTTGATGAAATCGAACAAAAGATAAAGTTCTTGATGTAAGATTAAAGATATAAGAATCAAAGAACCAAGGTAGATAATCAAGCATGAAATGTTATGCTCCAAAGGTGAATTAGATGAAATGAAGTGGGGTAAAAACAAATGGAAGATAGAAGTTTGGAAGTTATGGAAAGAAACAAAAAGAAGAAAGTATAATGCCCCAAAATCAATCAACTATTTAAGATAGAAATTGCAATTGAGATCATGAAAGAAGATAATGAAATGAAGATCAAAACATGACCATAGATGATTAAAATTTCAAAAGAAAGATGAAAAGAAAACCCTCTCAAACTCGTAATGCAACCTAAAAATGCAAACGAACATGAAGTCTAATAATGCAAGCTACATGAAAATGTAAAGACGTACTTGGAAAAGAGCAACTGTAACATAGGATTTTTGTGTTCATCATTCATTAGAGAATGTTAATGAACTTATTTTCATCATTGGGCCATTATTAATGAACATCAAAAAATCACATAATCAACACTAGTTACAAGTGCAACTATGAAGATATGAATGCAATTTACATCAGATTGGAATGTGGAAAGATTCTAACATAAGCATCAAAGACATAAAGGTCAAGATGACTTCAATGTTAGCTTACCCAATTTAATGTAGTAAAACCATGCTTGCATCAAGGCATAGATTCCAGGATGACTATAAGAATGGTTGTGCAAAAATAGTTAAGGATGATGCCTCAAATCTCCTAAGTGTTTCAAGGGGACAACAAGAGATACTCTAAAGTTTCAAGACCACACCCACAAGTAGAAAACAAATAAAAACATGCCCCATGCTATTAGATTATGGTGATTGATCAGGAAAATATTGTACATGCTTCATAGATTCTTTGGGGCCCTATTTTATCAGGAGTTTGGGCCAACATGTAATTATTAATTATAACCCTAAAGTGGTAAAAATACTTGTATAAAAGAGCTTAGGGTTAGGGATTGTTTTATAATTGTGATGCAAAATTGGTTCTTGTGGCAATATTGAGATGTAAGGGATTATGAATTATAATCAGGTTGTAATCACTAGATCATAAAAGTATCAAACTTGCTGTTTGGTGGACGTAGCCTAGGGATTGGGTGAACCATGTTAAATCCTGGTGTCTTGTGTTCTTTTCTGTGTGATCTATTATTTTCTGATATTGGTTATATTTGCATGTAATTGTAATTTTTATCTATGGTTTATTCCTAACAAGTGGTATCAAAGTGAGGCTATTTTTCAGTTATCCTCTGTAGGAAAGTCTCACAGCTGAGTGGGAGTGTAATGCCCCACCCAGAGATCCTTGGAAACAAGGATTCAAATCAAGCCAAGATATTTTTGTTTTACAAGTATGAATGCACATGACAACATCATACAGTGATCACAACGATCACAATGAAAGACTTCAACACAATCCCGGCAACCAACGAATCTCTGAACGCCACTACCCAACTAACACACCCAAACAAAAGCCAACAACCACCACAACAAGATGAGGGCACAAGAAATGACCACTCATCAACAAAACACCAAGCTGGGGTAAAATGCAGAATCCCAAAATTTGGCTAAGCTTGAAATCCTGAAGCCCTGAAAATTGGCTAAGTCTGGATTTTTGAAGACCACTTATCTCTGAGAGGTCTGAAACCTATCTCAAACGATTTGTCGCATATATTAAAATATATCTTAAGTATATGTTCAACTTATACTTAAACGATATATTTTAAACCCCGAAGGACTACAACAGAAACCCAAAAACTGAATTTCAAAAGAAACCTCTTGAATTATAAATGCAACCACATAGGCCTGAAGAACGCCCAAAAGGGTATCCAAAACCACTCTCAAAAAGATCAGATCACGAAGAAAAGTGCTCGTTGATGGCATGCGTAGGTTTTTCACAAAAATCGTGCGACACTTTTTACTAAGGGAGGGCGACACTTCTCCCTTACTGAGTGCGACACTTATCAAGAAGGCGTGCGATACTGGAAAAGTATCGCGCGACATTTCTCATAAAGACGTGCGAAACTCTTCCACTATCGTACGACACTTCTCCAGTAATGCGTGTGACACTTTATAGTATCGTATGACATTCTTTCTATGGGTGTGCGATACTTTATTAGTGTCGCACAATGCTGAACAAATGTCACCCATAGAAATTAAAAACACTTCCAAAACTCAAAAATGAGGAAAAATCGACAAAAGAACCTCCACACCAGGGAGTACCGGATCCACGAAGGCTCGAGGAATGAACACTCAAGTGCAAGAACAACATAGAATGAAGAACACCAAACCATCTAAACTATAGCAGCAAGAACACACTGAATTAAAAATTGCAGAGAACAAAAGCATCATCACAATGTACAGAAATACATCTCAGGAACAAAACAACCAAACTAGGTACGCGTTTCCTCCCAACCGTCAATAGCATCATAAGACCATCGTGGGTCCTAGCCATCCCCGGCGCGTAACATCCCAAGCCACCGACCAGATCGTTAGTACTGTCATAATAGGGATGTCACTACTAAAACATGCATAATAATAGCATAAGAAAATCTAACATGCTAGTGATAACGCATAAGATAATCCTACAGTAGATAACATCACCTATCACATGCTAAACAACAGTAAGCAACAGATATACTACTAAAGCAAATCACATCATCTAATCATATGCTAAACATCATGATAAGGGAATGCGTCAAGTAAAATAACATCATCTAAACATGATATACAAGCATCCCAATGAAAGCATAAATCACAAGAAAGCATACTCTAGAACCCAAAGTACCAAGTGAAAACATCCAGCAACGGTTGCACTAGGACAAAGATCATCTCTGTACACCAGTCCCTAGCAGTGGTGAAGGTAGCTACGCCTCCCAACCACGTGGCACCCGTGGGTCCACACTCCTCGTGCTGATGGAGATAATTATCCAACCAAAAACACACAAAAGAACATCCATGGCTAACACTCACGCCAGACAGTATGATGGCTGCAACCAAGAACCTAAGACAATGCAAGGAGTAAAGGTCCTGGTCAGACACTCAAAAGGCTACTAAGTAGGGGCTGACATCATGGAGAGTCGCTTGGCATCGACAAGCCCAAGCTCGGATCATGCGTTTCAACTCCTCAACGGAGGGCCCCGCACACACATTTTATTATCTTAAGTTTTATTACCAGTCACACATTTTCTTTAATTATCACTTATTTAAAACTTCCTCTACCAACCCTATGGGACTAAGGTCACCAGGCTGCGAGATAGAAGCCCCCTCCATATGCTACCCTACCCTACCCATGCTCATCCTACGACAAGTGCCCGTGGGCATGCATACTCCCATCCCAACCCCAATGATCATAACTTTCGGCAAATCCATGGAAGATCGGGCCTCGCAAGTCACCCAACAAATGTACGTGTACGTACTCGTGTGTGGCGCACCACCATCATGAAGATCATAACACAAGGACAGGAATGAGAACACAATGCAAAGAAAACACCCAATTGAAAGCAACACAGGAAGGACGGATTCTACAAGAATCCCAAAGCCAATAAAATCATACATCATTAAATCACTCAATCGGCCTCAATCCAAGAGTATGGATTCTACACGAATCCCAATGATGCAACAAGACCAAACTTCATGAACTCACTCAACCGGCCTCAATCCAAGAGTATGGATTCTACACGAATCCTAGCGTTCACAAACAAAAGAAAAGGTCCAAAAGAAACTATAACACGTATAAAATCACTCAACTGAACACAACGTCGGGAGTACGGATGCAACATGCATCCCAATGCAACATAAAAGTGCAATAGTGGTCTGAATGATATCCAAATGGATCATCCAAGTCCACGACCCACAATGTGCCAAGAAAACTCAATAAAATAGGGCAGCACACAAAACGAGGTAAAAATCCCAAAAATTTGAAAAACTTCAAAATTAAAACCCATTTGGCCTTTGGGTTCAAAAACTCCAAAAATAAATGAAATCGGACACCGTATGCGAAAATAGCCAACATAACGGCATAAAATTCCAAACCCTCATCCCAAAAAATAGGAAAATGTTCATACCCGCCCAACCGGGTAGAACTAGCATACAGAAACGGAGGGGAACACTAGTTCTCAGCCTCCAAACAAATGGCTACCAAAAACAAAAGCAGAAACAATAAAACGGGAAAGCCCTACCTCACAGCCAAAAGGGCAAAATGGGAATCTGAACCATAAAATAAATATCTCGTAGAAGTAGCTGAAAATCACGGCAATCCAAGGTTTCCCTGAGCTGGATCCAACGAGCCCAACCTCGTGGTGATCCCATGCCCGTAGCTCCCACAATGAACAAAATAGTAAATCCTCATGAAGAGGATTTTGGGTTTTACTCTCCAACTTTCCAATTTGAAATTGAGAAGTGAGGAATTAAATTCCTCTTTGGATACTTATTCACTTTTCGAGTGAATAATCGATTAGGGCATTTAACCAGCCAATCCAGTTAAACCCTGAATCGACCTAAACGAAAATAGGCTATTCCTATAAATAGGAATTCATCTATGGCAAAGCTGCCAGAAAATAAAATAAATTAATTAAAAAGCCCGAAAACCCAAAAACACATAAATCACCTTAAACAACTTTAATGACAATGCGAACCTCTAAATGCACAGACACGCTTATTGGTGTAATCACATAATGCAAATGAGTTCAGATTTAATAATCACCAAAAGGTTTAATTTAAACATTTAATAAAGGATTCGTCGACCATATAAGGACGACATTGGTAAAATATGAATGGCTGAATCACTAACTCCATGTGCCACTGCCAGGGATATAATCCTGCACACTAAACAACACGATCAAGTGCAATTGCATATAATAACATAGCCAAAGTAATAAATGCATTAAATCACCTAATTTAACCATTTATTTAATTATATTAAAATAATCTATTTACGTCACTAACGTTCGCATAAAGCATAACAACGCAGGAATGAAGTAAATAACCATAGCATTAAATCCATCACATAACAAAATCAGAGGTACGTCCAAATACCAGATAACCAGATAACATCATAAAACACACTGTCATCACAAAATGGCATCATCATGCAATATGATTAACTGAATAGCATAGTAGTCTAATATCTATGATACTAAAATCAAAGAGTAACATCTGACCCTCGGGTCCTCTCAAATGTAAAACATCACATAAGAACAGATATCTCTTAGATCAGAAATATAACAAGGTAAATGTCTGTAGCACATAACCAAATAATCTCACATGAACAATCCATTTAATTACTTACACATTTAATAATGATTGTTTACTCTAAATTAAAAAGGCATTTAAAATACAAAAACAACCATAGTCATAAACATGACTAACCACTACTACAGGAACCTAGTCCAGTGTAGCATGGTAAAAGAACATAGTGCAATCTTTGCACACATCTCAGGGTAATCATAGAACAACCTCATGATACCACATCGATCTTGGTAACCATTGCCACTAACCTCAGTGAACCAAAAATCACATCATAATCTCATAGATCAGTCAAAAGCATAATCAAAGCAACTGATACAAAAACATAAATCCAAACACCTCAACGGTGTAGACCACTCAGGGTCACAATCATGATCCATCACAAAAAAAGATCAGCAAGGGTGCATCCATCAGGATGACTTACAAAAGTCAAATGGGAGAGGCACTACAGGGAGTCTCATGGTCAAGTGGGAGCGATGGCAGACAAGGGTATGCTAAGGGTTGATTGTTTAATGGGTAGAACTTCCAGTTATGGAAGATGTAAACGGAAGACTATCTTTATCAGAAGGATTTATGGAAGCTGTTGGAAGGCAAAGCCAAGAATTAGGGATCTATGTCAAATGATGAATGAGATCTTTTAGATAGAAAGGCACTTTGAATCATTTGATTATGCCTGGCACCATCGGTGGCATTTAATATTACAAAAGAAAAGACAAGAAAAGAGTTGATGAAAACCCTAGAAACACTGTATGAGAAGCCCTCCACTTCAAACAAGGTATTTCTCATGAAGAATTTATTTAATATAAAAATGACAGAAGGTGGATTTTTAACAAATTATTTAAATGAGTTTAACACTATTGCTAGTCAGTTATCTTCTGTGGGTGTCAATTTTGATGAAGAAATTAGAGCTCTCTTGATTTTATTCTTTGCCTGACAACTGGAATGGCTTGGTAATGGTTGTGAGTAATTCTATTCTTAGATCTAGTACCCTAAAATATAATGATGTGATTGGTGTTATTTTGAGTGAGAAAACTTGTAGGAAATCCTTAGGCGGATATACATCTAGAAGTGCTTTGAATGCACAAAGTTGAGGTAGAATGACTGAGAGAGGAAGTAATTCCAAAAATTGTGGAAAATCAAGAGGAAAGTCAAAGGGGAGGAGGTCTTAATTGAGAGGATTGAATGAGTACTGGTACTGTGGGAAACTAGGGCACAAAAATAAAGATTGTTGGAATTGAAAGAAAAATGAAGGAGATAAACCAGATGGAGACAAGGAGGCAAATGTGGTAAGTAACAAATCTGAAGAGGATGCTTTGCTTCTATCTTTAGAAAGTGTTGATGATTCATGGGTTTTAGATTCTGGTGCTTCATTTCATGCTACACCTCATAGTGGTTATTTCATTGATTATGTCCAAGGGAATTTTGGACTTGTTTATTTGGGAGATAATGAACCCTTTCAGATTGTTGGAAATGGTAAAGTTAAGATTAAGTTGCAGAATGGGAATCACTGGCTATTACATGAGGTAAGACATGTTCCAAGGCTGAGTAGGAGTTTAATTTTAGTAGGGAAACTCGGTGATGAGGGTTGTGTAGTTACTTTTAAATATAAAAATTGGAAGGTTTCAAAAGGTTCCCTTGTAGTAGTAAAAGGTGTGAAAGTAGGCACCTTATATCTTTGTACAGGTCATATTGTTCCTTCTAATTTAATTATTTCAAAGAAAAATGAATGTTTAGGTACAATTTCTGTAGTTGAGTAGGGAGAACAAATAGCTACTGTAGATTTTGATACAACACTGTGGCACAATAGACTTGGGCACATGAGTAAGAAAGGTATGTAAGTAGTTCATTTAAAGAAAGTTTTACCAAATCTGAAATGTGTTAATATGGATTTCTATGAAAGTTGTGTGTATGGAAAATAAAAGAGAGTGAGTTTTGTAAAGATTGGGAAGGAAAACAAAAAAGAGAAATTAGAGCTTGTGCATACTGATGTATGGGGATCGGCTTAGGTATCTTCCCTTGGAGGCTTTCATTATTATGTTACATTTATTGATGATGCAACAAGAAAAGTATGGGTTTATTTTCTTAGATAGAAATCTAATGTATTTCAAACTTTTAAGAAATGGAAATGCTTGGTTGAAAATGAGATTGGTAAGAAATTAAAATGTCTCAAATCTGATAATGGTGGTGAGTATTGCAGTCATGAATTTGAAGATTATTGCTCCACTAATGGTATTCATAGATAGAAAATTGTTCCAAGGACTCCACAAGAAAATGGAGTGGCTAAACACATGAATAGGACTATAATGGAGTGCGTAAGGAGCATGAGGTTGCATGCTAGGTTTCCCTTACACATGTGGGTGGAGGCTATCAATACTGCTATATATTTGATTAATAGAGGTCCCTCTACTACTTTGGGTTCTGGTATTCCAGAGGAAGCATGGACTAGTAAGAAGGTGAGTTATTCTTTTCTCAAGACCTTTGGTTGTGAAGCTTTTGCTGATATAGATTCTGAAAATAGAACCAAGCTAGAAGCTAAGTCAAATAAATGTATATTTGTTGGATATAACATTAATGAATTTGGTTATAGGATTTGGGATTTTGAAAATCATAAAATTGGAAGAAGCAGGGATGTCATATTCAATGAGAAAGTGTTGTAGAAAGATTTTTTGAAACAACATGAGAAGAAAGAAGATGATTATGTAGTGCTGGATGATACTCCAAAAGCTGATGTTCCAGCCATTCCTCATGATGTGCAATAACCGCAACAAAAAATACCACACACATCGGTGAATGTTAGATAGTCAACAAGGCAAATTAGACCTCCAGAAAGATTTTCTCCCTCTTTGTATTCTATTTTACTTAATTATGCTAGTGAACCTGAATGTTATGATGAAGATGTGTAGGTGGATACTAAGATTTAGTGGGAGTCTGCAATGAAAGATAAAATGGACTCTTTGCTGAAAAATAAGACATGGGATTTGTGCAAATTGCCTGCAAGTAAAATGGCTTTACAGAATAAGTGGTTTTATAGGTTAAAATAAGAGGAAGGAGGTCAGAAAAGATTTAAAGCCAGGTTAGTTGTAAAAGATTTGCACAGAAAAAGGGCATTGATTTTGATGAGATATTTTTTTCTATTGTTAAGATGACTTCTATTCATACTATTTTAAGTATTGTGGCTACTAAAGATTTGCATTTAGAGTAGCTTGATGTTAAAACAACCTTTCTTCATGGTAATTTGGATGAAATAATAAATATGGCTTAGCCATGAGGATTTGAGGTCAAATGTAAGGAGAACTTAGTGTGCAAATTGAAGAAAAGTTTATATGGCTTGAAGCAATCACCTTAGCAATGGTATCTAAAATTTGACAGGTTTATGCATGAGCATGGCTATAATAGGTGTCATTCAGATCATTGTGTTTATTTTAAGAGGTTGGAGGATGAAAGCTACATTATTTTATGTTTATATGTTGATGATATGCTTGCAACTAGGTCTAACATGGATCATATTAAGGGGCTAAAATGCTAGTTAGCACATGCATTTGCTATGAAAGATTTGGGGGCAGAAAAACAAATCCTTGGTATGAAGATTTGTAGAGATAGAAAAAATAGAACATTGACATTATCTCATCCTGATTATGTGGAGAAGGTGTTGCAATGTTTCTCTATGGAGAAAGCTAAAGCTACCAACACACCTTTACTTGGTCATTTGAAGTTGACTAAGGAGATATGTCCCAAGACACAAGAAGAGGAGAATAAGATGTCCAAGGTATCCTATGCTTCAGCTATAGGAAGCTTGATGTATGCTATGGTATGTACAAGGCCAGATATTGCACATGTAATGGGAGTCGTTAGTAGGTATATGAGTCATCTAGGAATTGAGCATTGAAATTTAGTCAAATGGATTCTCATATATTTGAGAGGAATATCCAATAAGTGTCTACACTTTGGGAGCTCTACTACTAATTTACAAGGCTATATTGACTCAAATTTGGCAGGGGATATTAATACTAGGCAAAGTACTAGAGGTTATGTCTTTACTATTGGTGGGGCAGCTGTGAGCTGTGTTTCTAGGTTATAGAAGATTAATGCTCTATCTACTACAAAGGCAGAGTATGTTGTTGCTGTAGAGGTAGCCAAGGAGATGATATGGCTTCAATTCTTCTTAGAAGAATTGGGACATGCTCAGAAGGATAATTATTTGTTCATAGATAGTCAGAGTGCCATTCATCTTGCAAATAATTCAAATTTTATTTCTATCTACGGTTTAATCCTGACACATGCCCCAAGTCCTCTAGCTATGCATCCTAGAGAGACTTATCAGATAAGGACACTCAATGAAAATCAATAATAGTAAGCACACAAAGAAAAGATCATGACATAGGTCAAGCATTAAGTGTTTGTGTTTAAAATTTTAAGTATGTTAATTGATATTGAGTTCCAAGGACAAGCATCAAATTCTTTCAAGTAGGTAACATCACATGACAAAACTGAATAAGCCCAAACTGATAAGTGTTGAAAAACACTTGATGTCAGGGGTTGTATTGAAAAATAAAATTGGGGTGGTGTTGAAAAACACCATTTTTGAGGTGTCCTAAAGACTAGCATAGCCAAGAGACCAAAGCTAACACAGTTATGCCCCCTAGACAAGGACCAATTCCAAACCAAGGCAACAAGGACAAGACATGATGGAGATAGGCCAAGTGTCGAGGACATGTGCTAAGAAATAGGGATGCAAAGGCCTCAAGTAGTACCTATTTCCAAGTTTTCACCACTTGCTTTTTTTTTTTTGGAATATATAATTTTTTTGGAGATACATCAAAGCCCTTATTACTAAGATGATCATTTTTTTAGGAGATTTTATGCTTTTTAGGATTTTTTTCAACATCATATACGATTTTTTTTGGATTTTTAGAATGACTTAGAGATTACTCACTCTCAAGCAAGATCACATCAGTTTGTTCCATTGTCAAGGAAGGTGTGAGGAATGATGTAGCAAGAAGCTGGTGGATATGATGGATAAGCAAGGAGTGTATGAAGCAAGTGAAAGTGATCTTCAAGGACTGACTCCTCAAGAGTACCCTAGCTAGGGAAAGATAACCATATAAAGCATGTGTTGGAAAAGAAAAGAAAGCCATGAAAGGAGATAGAATGTGGGTAAGTAGTGGAAGCTAATAACTAAGATAGCATGAAACCATGTAGTCCAACAAAAGTAGGCATGTCAAGAGACCTAAAAACCATGTTTCTCATTGTGTGATCAAGAGCAAGGGGTCAAATGGATACGATAACGATAGGATAGAGCAATAAGAATGAAGCTAGATATGAAGGTTATGAGAGAAAAAGAAAGAATAATAGGAAATTTGATGGTTAAAATAGCCAATATGCAAGGATAGCTCAACATTGTCAAGATCAAAGAGGAAATATGGGATGCCTTGATTTCATGCTTTCGAAATTTTTTCATTTTTTGCTCTTTAGACCTCCAAGTTACCTTCAAAAACTTCAATCAAGTGCATTAAATCATGAAGAAATAGGAAAATTCATATGAAAATATATTGAAATATTTGATTACATTTAAAATGACAACTCATATCTTGTATTGAAATTTGTACAAATAAAATGTAATTTAATCATAATTTTTAACCTAGTCAACAAGATTGGACCTATATGCCATGAATTCAGACCCAAAACCATAAATGAAGAAAAGATACCACTATCAAAAATTATAAATTTTTTCAAAAATGTTAGAATTTTGAAAAGATCTTTTCATTTGTGCCCTAGAGAGCCATTTTGTCAAAATAGATCAGTTTTTGCAAATCAAATTATTAAGCCTTAATATATTCTCTAAAATCAAAATATAAAGAACCAACCCTATTTAAACTTCAAAGACCTTTCCAAAAATGAAGAATTTTCTTAAAAAATTACTAATTTTTGCCCTAATATGATTTTTCATGAAAAATAAAGAATTTTTTTTTGAAATTAAAAAATAACTCAAAAAAATCTAAAAATTTGACTAAAGCTTCTCTGATATGTCACCACATTGAAAAAATAAATTCAAACCAAAACACCAAGCCATTTAGGATATATGATCAAATCTTTTAGATCTAGGGTTTTTGTCTCCAAATAAATCCACATAAGGGGGTTAGCTCCAAAAATATCTAAAACCAGCAACTAAACGTGGGTTGCCCCACAATGGACACCAAAGATGTATGCCTAAAATGTGAACATACTTCTATGAGTCATTATATCCAAGATTGTTCAAGAATGAGGTCTCGAATGATAGCTCATAGCTCTCTGTTCATGGAGTGCAATGGTTTGTGATGGAGGCCCTTAGTTTGACCTATTTTGTGCCCCTGAAAGTATACCATAAAATGAGAGATTCAAAGAACAAAATATGAATGCAAATGAAGATGCAAACTAATCTAAATGATGAAAATGCAAAGCAATGCAAGAAAGGAAATCTAATCTATGAAAGGAAATAACCATGCAATATTTTCTATTAAAACAAATATGGATCAAAACTAATATAAAAATGCAAGGATGGATCGTCATGATGGAAGCCATGGATGCATGAGAGAAGAATACAAGAAGATAGAAGTTCTCCACAAAAAAATTTAATGCTCAAACTCCTACAAAAATTGCTCTCCAAACCTGAAACATAACAATAGCATAATCATGGATGTCAAAAATGAGGATAGGGCTCTCCTTTATAAAGAAGAATAGACAATTAAGATTAAGCGGCAATAAAATTTAATCAAGGGTGGAGAAAGAATGATCCATGTGAGACAAATTCCACTAATGAGAAAAGAGGAGGAAAATTAAAAGGAATCCCACTTAGACATATGTGCATTTAAGTGTAGAGAAATTTTTTAAAAAGATTTATTTAAATTTTATTTAATTTATTTTCTTTTTTCAAGTGGAATTTTATTTATTTAATTAAAAGAGGGATCTTCTTTTAATTCAAAGGGGACTTTATTTAATTAATAGGGAGCAAGTTCTTTTAATTAAATAGGAAATATTTAATTAAATTAAAAGAATTTTTTTTCTCTTAATTAATTAAATGTGGATTAATTATTTAATTAAAAAGAGGTTTTCTTTTAATAAAATAATTAATAAATATTGAAATAATTAAATTAATTACAATTTAATCAAAGAAATTGGTTTGAATTGATTTAATAAAATATTGCAAACCATTGATTTAGGAAATTTGATAAATTGAATAATTGGGGCCCATAGTCTAGGTGACCATATTAGGGTGCAAATAGATATGACACTCAAATCAGATAAAAACTATCTTACCAATAAGATTTGACATGTTTCAATTGTAGTTTCCAACAATCTCTCTCTTTAGCATTGATGGCAACACCTCTAGTTACCATGCAATCCAAAACATGTACTGCATTGAGAAATATCCCTCTATGCTTAGTATCAGATCTTCAATAATATCCTTGGTTTCATTTTGATTCTCATTCATGTAGCTCACATAAGATATGAACTCCCTCTTTGATATATATCTATTGATCTTCAGAGTTCCTTGTAACAACTCCTCATATTCTCTTGCCGACTCTGTCATATATGGGTTCTCAATAACTTGCATACTCTCCCTCTTTCTAATCATTGCATAGGTAATTGCTTCAATAGAGGGAATGCCAAAGACACTTCATCTATCTCATGCATCTTGATTATGCAGATATCTTCATGTTAGTATTCAATTTTCCTTTGTCATCTGTGTATGTTTGATACAACACTTTGTCCTTCTTCGTTTATTACTTGAGGCAACTCCTAAAGTAAGATTGTTTGCATCAACTTGTAAGATATTTTGATCAACACATTTGATGTAGAGCTCCATCTTATCTTAAGTAGCCTTGTCTAAAGGAATTACCCTTAATTTACCTCTTACATATTCATGAGCATCCTTAGGTAATGCTTTTGTGATAATATCAACTATCTTCCCTTTATTGTTTACATAGTCCAATCTTACTTTTTTGTCTTGAACTAGCTCTGTCAAGTAATGATACTTGATAACAATATGCTTAGTCTTTGGTGCATTACAAGATTCTTTGATATGTTTATGGAACTACTATTATCACAATAGATAACAACTAGATCAATGATATATTCCTTCATTCCTTTCAACAATAACTTGATCCATATGATAATTGAAAATTTCACTATTGTATTCATATATTCAACTTTAGTTGTTGAATGAGAAATGTAGTTCTACTTCTTGGTTGTCCAAGAAACTATCCTCTTTCCTATAAAGAATTCTCCTCCACTTGTACTTTTTTTGTCATCAACATTTCATGCGCAATCAAAATTAGTAAACACTTTTAGTTCAATTTTTTCATTCTTCTTCTAATACAATTCATAGTCTTTTGTTCCTTAAGACTTGAAGAAAATCTTGCAACTATTCCAACTACTAATGCAATATCAGGTTTTTTATGAACAACATATTGTAGTTTTCCAATCATTTATCTATACAATGTCTAGTTCACATTAGTAGTCTCATTATTTTTAATAACTTATGTCCTATGGCCAAGGTGTACTAATTGGTCTTGAATCTTCCATTCCAAAAGTTTTTAGTATCTCCTTGATGTATTATGATTGAGTAATAAATATACCTTGCTTCATTTGATAAAATTGTAAACCAACAAAGAATTTGATCTTACCAAATATAGACATTTCAAATTCCTTCTTCATTTCATCTACAAATGATTTTGCATAATGCTCCTTTTTTCCCAAATATGACATCATCAAAAAAGATTTCAAATAACAATACCTCATTTTTACTACCACTCTTCAAGTATAGATTATTGTTGTCATTAGTTCTTGCAAATCAAAAATTCACCAAATAATTGTGTAGTCTTCCATACCATTCTCTAGGGGCTTATTTCAAATGATATAGTCCCTTGTGTAACTTACATACCATTTTCTTCTTGCTAGGGTAAAAAATCCTTTTGGCTACTCATTGTAAACTTCTTCTTCAAGTATTCCATTCATAAATGCATATTGGACATCCATTTGATATACCTTAAATTCTTTGTAATAAGAATATACAAGTAGCGTTCTAACTCCTTCCACTAGTAAATTTGGACTCAATTTTTGATGAATTTTGGTCAAAATTTTGACCAATTACTTCGTGGTAATTTTTCTCATCAAAATTTTGACCAACCTACAGGTTCATCAAAATTTTTACCAATGTTTGGTTGAATTTTTTAATAGAATTGGTGAAAATTTTGACCAAGTCTTGGTAGAAAACAATCAAGAATTGGTCAAAATTTCCACCAATTTTTGGTCAATTTTTTTTTTATAATTGGTGGAAATTTTGACTAAGTATTGGTAGAAAACTATCAAGAATTGGTCAAAATTTTGACCAATGTTTGGATGATGTATCAAGAAATTGCTTCTTATCCAAGCCATTTAATTTTCAACCTTTTAAATCTCTGCAAAGATAAAGTTGGAGCAGGAGAATTTTTCTTCTTAAAGGTGTCCTCTAATTGTAAAGTGTCCATTCCATTATCTATTGAACAAATGGATGCTTTACAATTAGAGGACACCTTTGAGAAGAAAAAATATTCTGCTCCAAATTTATCTTTGTAGAGATTTAAAAGATTGCAAATTAAATGGCTTGGATAAGAAATAATTGCTTGATACAACATGGAACAATTAGACATTTATGCATAGGACACAAATTGAGTGGATAAAAACATGAAATACTCCCATGAGTAAACAACTGTGGTAGCAAGCAACAACAATCTAATAAAGTAATTGTAAGTCCTCCAATATTTATTATCTATTACAAAGCATTTAGAATCTCAAGAATGTTATAACTATTAGTGCACATGCACTAGGTAATGGTCAAGATCTAGAGTATTGTACAATACACCTAGTAGAAAATAATGAGGAGACTAAGAGTCAACAAGTCAAGCAATTCTGAATACCTCATTTTATGATATCAAGTGATTGCATATATATTCCCCATCATGCATCTAGCATTAAGACCACCATGATGAAGATGACAATAGATAAGAAAATTCTATTGTAATTTACAATACTATCTAGGATTTTTCTAGTGTGAATGTACTTCATTATGGTGCTTCATGATTCTCTATCTTATGAAACCCTATTATTTGGATTGCAAACTTTTGATAGGAGTGAGTAAGCCAAGAACACATAAAATTATTGGGGGTGCTTCTATGATACTAGATACTTATAGGAAACCAAACCTTTATTTTGAATTTTGTAATAATTTCTATGTAAAGGCCTACAATGTACTATTAGGTTGTGCTCAGTTGATAGTGGTCAAAGGCAACCACAATAGGAAGAAGGATATACTCTTGTTTGGAATTACAGGCTGGAAATAAACCAAAAAATAATAAAGAAACTAGCTTCATCAATATAGGCAGACTCTAAATCTAAAGTTGAGAACCCTAACGATGGAAGGCAACAGCCTGTAGAGCCAAACCACAAAGAGATTATGAAGGTGCAGTCATGCTTCAAGATGTTATGGACTCCCCTCAATAATTTGTTGTATTTGTAGATAAAAGAGCACAAGGTGTTCCAAACAAACAGAGGAAAGCAAAAGCCTTGTAAAGAAATGACAAAAAAATAATCTCTAGATATATCATATCTGTTTTGACTGCCAATGTTTTAATCATATTACTCTCTTGACTTAATAGAACAAATAAATGAAGAATTAAATAGTCAAGGACATACTAGCCATGTGTATCTAACATGTCAAGGCCAATGTAGGGTCAATTCCCTTAATTCCATCTTTCAACTGAGCATTTGGAGTTGTTCTAATAACTCTCGATCCCTTCAACTTAATGTCTGCACTTTGAAGAGAAGTCATTTTAGGAGCAACATACTTTCATTTTTAAAAAAAGACTAAATTTTATGGTAACTCCCAAAAAGATGCTTTAGTCACAATACGTTACACAAGAAAGCAACATATATGCAATAGGCTCAAAAAATGACCATCTAAAGGAAGAAGCTTCAAGTCCCTTACTTTCATTCCCTGTGCTTGATCGCCAAAAGAACAGTCCTAAAAATATTATTTTCTCTCGACAACTCAAATTTGAGCATTAGTTACCTAAACCTCAAATTCATCACTACAAAAGTAGATTAGAACTATTGACTAAAAGACTGGCCATTGTAGAAGTTTTTGACTTTCATTTAACTCTTACAAGTTGAATAGAAAAAAATGAATTTATAGTTCTTTTCATTATAGAAAATTTGTAAGCTTGTCTTCTTCTCTTTTTTAGATGGTACTAGCATAGCCAAAGAGGCTGAAAATAGGAATCCCAAAATAACAACCATGAGCATTAATATTACGTTTCTGAATCAATAAACCACACAGAAATGTTTCAATACATCTTTCTTTATCTGGAGAGATTTGAGTATTTTAGTATGCTAAAAACCTCTCCCCATCTTAAGGTTATCTCAAGTGAAGTCTACAATCCTATTTCACTAAGCATACTCGACCATTTATAATCAATATATTAAGCATATTCTGGAAAAAGAAATCAACTTACTTTCCTGAACTGTTAACACAAACATAGGAGTATGAATCGTAAGTTACTTGGACAACATGATGTCTCATTTGCTTGATCTGTAAAGTTTCTAAAGAATTTATTCCCAACCTTATAGTCTCAGATATAGAATTTGCATTTTCCAATGATGGGTTGGTAGGATTCGATAGTTGAAAATTTAATAGCTTCAGGTCCCTTTTAGCTGTAAATACTATAGAATGTTCCCTACTTCCAAAGGGTGTTGTAAGAGGAGTTGCTACTAGTAGAGACTTTACATCAAATTCACTGAGAAAAACACCAAGACTCGTACCATTTGTAACCAAGTGGGGCTGAAGAGAATGTACAACCATACAATATGCTTGTAGAGAATTTACAACAGATTAGCTTCACCAAATATTATTCTAATTTCTTAGAAATTCAAGTTACTAAATAATGAATGGTAACAATTAGCACATTATTGATAATATGTAACAATCAACACAACCTAAAAATTAGGATAAAAGAATGATTGTAAAATAATAAGCATATGCAAAACTAGGACTAGATGAAATCCTAATTGCTCTAGCTTTGGTGATTCAACTCTCCATGGCTCTGCAATTTGCATAAGTTAGTTTTCTTATATTCCTAAGGGTTTTTGTAGGGTCTAGCAGGTAATAGGGGAGAATTCTTGCAAAGTAATGTGTTAATTTGAAGATTTACTAAGATCTAGCCTAGATTAATAGACCTACATTCTTGGGTTTTGGATAATTGGATAAACTCTTTAAAAGAGGACATATCTAGGAGGTTTTTAAAACTTTTATACTCAAATTGAAGCTATAGAGTTTAAAGAATGGATAATGGAAAATAGGCCTTAGGTTTTCCAAGGAGATCTATCATGTGCATGAAAACCATGGCATCCTTCATTCCCCTCTACATTCTTCAAGGGGTGTGGTTTATCTTCCCCGTCACCCTTTCCTATTTTAGAGTTGATTGCCTGTAGACACTTGGCAATTGCTTTGGTAAATATAATTACAGTTCTGGTGAAACAATATACTACCAAAACCCTATCCTTGCATGTGTCTATGTAGAAATGGACCTTTCTAATAGTCTCCCTACTGACACTTTGCTAAAAGTTGGCAATTGTTATTGGACCCAATTTGTGGATTATGAAAAGATAGTTGTTCAATACAGGATATGTTTCTCAACTAATCATTTCACACCCTAATGTTAAAGATCACCAAACACCAAAGAAACATGGATTCAAGAGGGAAGTTGATATGATGAATTGAGGTTGAGCCCCAACACCATGTTGTTCCACCTAGTGCTTAGATTTAAAAGGTTCTATCTCGTATATCTTTGACTTTTCAAGCACACATAATGTTAAGTCACATCCTCTCATAGATGGCAATTCTTCTCTTGTTGAATCTCCTTCACATGGATCTCAAGTATGTGATTATATGGCTTCTTATGATGATAAATCCAAAGTAGATGACTCAATCACCTCAGTAGTTTATGCAAAATTAGAAATATCTCCAACACCACGGGAAACTCTAATTGTTAGAAGTTCCTAGGCTTGTTCAAAGGAATCCTTTGTTACTTTCTAGCAAGAATGGATAGATGTAAGGAGAATGAAAACTCTCACTATCAAAATCTAGACATCCAATGTTGCTAAGGTCATCAAGTAAACAACAAAATAAGGATGAAGTGTGTACTTTGATGCACCCATATGAATGAACTTCTGGTGCACCTCTATTAGAGAGTTGATGTGTATAATCATTTTTTTATGCATTCAATACAAGGGACTAGACCCTTTGTACACAACTCACTGAACACACACACACACACACACACACACACACACACACACACACACACACACACACACACACACACACACACACACACACACACACACACACACACACACACACACACACACAGAGATTTTACAGCAAGTTTTTATGGGTTTTATTCATTTTAGGCCATACTTGCAAAATACAAATATACGAATATGAATCTAGATAAAGTATTAAGGGATGAGTTTAAAAATCAATCCACTCAGTATGCACAAAGGGGGATTGAAGTTTTACACCTAAAAGGTTTGATTGTGGACCCACATCCAAATCTCTAGCATTTCTGATAATTAGACTGAATTTAGTTAAAAAAAGGTTATGCATGTGCATAAAAATTTAAGAATAGTTGATTTTTCTCCCAAATATGACTTTAATTTGCTTTGTTTGAGAATCATTTTGAATTTACAATTATATAGCCTAACAAATATTAAGAGTTGTTCTCATTTTTTATACTCTAATAACAATTACATTTTTTATACTCCAATAACAATTACTTTCAAAAACAAAATGAAAGAACTTCAAATCATTTCATCATTTCCCACATTTCATATTAATGAACCAGTCAAAATTGGGACCGACCATCCTTAGAAGCCAATTTATAATCACTTATTGATCATGAAACCTAGTAAAACTGTAGTGCCTGCCCCTAGTTCGCATTTTGTTATCATTGCTGAACTCTTTTAGAGCTAATTTTATGTTGATGGTTAGTAACATTATTATGAGATTATCAGATATTGTGCTATGGATTCAGTTGATATGTGATAAGATTACTTAGACTCTACATTTCATGTATGTATGATGATTATGTTTAGTGTTTGCAATTATTAATGATGATTAGTAAGATGATTTATTATCATATGTGTTTTCTTATGGATACTTACCCCATACTTGCATGTGTATGGTGTGCGTGTTTTCTTTTGTATGGCGTATCTGATGTGGTTAAGGAAGGGAGTCATAGTCACCTGCTAGTCAGGATCTACACGATGCACCACTTTCTGCCATTGCCTGTTTAGCTTAATATATATTGTGCTTGTACATGCATAGTTTTTATGCAGGCTGCAGTTACCGGGTATCAACTTCCCTGAATTGCTAGGATGAGCGTACCCTATCACATTATCTCAATGATAAGAGAGGGGAGATAAATTCTCAAGTCCAAATCCCAACCCTTTAAGCCATTTATTCTAATTGAAAAATTAGGACAAGTATCTGAGTTGAGTACCCTCTGAATGCGTCAGATGACGTAATTCGTGATTTAAACCTTTGGTTTGATTTTGTATGTATTTTGGCTATGATGAGTTTTTCATATTTTTACCTTTGTGAGTCTTTGGAGTATTTTCTATTAATTAAGCCCAATTAAAAGATTTAATTAATGGTTTAATTAAATAGAAAATTAATATGGTACTTTAATATTTATTTAATTTAATTAATTGAGAAATTAATTAAATAAAATAATTAAATTGGAAGATAAAAGTTATAATATTAAATTTGGAATGTGACAATATTTATTTTAATAATAATATATTTGGAGCTCATTTTTAAATAAATGACTAAATAATATTATTATTAAAGCTAATAAATATTTTAGCAATAAAGTTTTGAAAAATGAAATTTAAAAGTGAAAAATATATTTTAAATTATTAAAAGATTCTAAATCTCATGTGATTAAAATATAAATATATTAGATTGAAAAGTGGAGATATTAAAGTTAGTGCATGAGACTTAATAAATAAATAAATAAATAAAATTGGAAAGAGTAAAGTAAATTGGAGTTACAAGCTTGCATGGGAATTAACATGTGTCAACAACATGGAGGTTAGTGCATCAATTAAGCACAAGGTGTCTACAACTTTATGACTCATCAAAAAGGTTGGAAAAGACCCATGCTTAGTTGGTGACACCTTCCAGCTGTTTCAAGAAGCATTCCAAAGGTTTCTTGAGAGCTCTTGATATTCAGACATTCATAGAAGCTTAAATGAAAAGCTTAATGGAAGCTACAAGCTTAATGGAAGCTATAAGTTTAATGAAAGCTACAAGCTTAAGGGAAGCCATGAGCTACAAGCTAAAATAGAAGCTTCAAAGCTTACATGCATGAGAGAAGATTCATATGCTCATATATTTTCTACTTACTTCTATGCTCTTTCTAGCACTTCTAATCACTTGGAGGATTCGATCGACTTTGATTCTTGGAAGAATTGCGAATGATGGAGAAGGAAGGGATTTCCTATGGACTTCTGAGGCATGGAAAATTAGCATCAGTGTCGAGATGCACTCATGATATTCTCATATTCCCTTTGCAATCTTTCTCTTCCTGTCTTCATCATATTTGTTTTATGTGTTTGAATACTCTCTGTGATTGAATCTACTATTTGAAATTGGAATCTAGATATTTTATTTGGATGAGAAGAAAACAATAGGAAAACCCTAGTTTCAAATGAGAAAGAAATTAGATTTTAATCGGGTTTGGGTTCGAATTTATATTAAATTAGAAAGACAAGATTTGGAATTAAAATAAAAATTTTATGGTGAAAATTCGAATGATTAGATATAATCTTTCTATCAATTATATTTTTAGATGCGTATGAACAAACCCTTTTATGGTTAAATTTAGAGAAAAATTATTTTAAGAGAAAATTCTTAATTCATCACAAATTGTCCTGTCGCTACCCCTTGGATAGACCCGAACTCAGTCATTCATAACTTTTTATCGAGATCGAATTTATTCGATCGCTCCAGTCAGAATTGGCGCAACTTGGCCCTCTCCAACATATTTCAATTTCAGCTCGATCCAACAGTTCATTAGGGAGATATGACCGTCGTACTGGGACTGTTTTATTCAAGAACAAATATTTCTCCATTTCCTATAACCAAGAGTTCTTTATGCTTAAACTTCACAAAAATAATATATCAAAGTATGGAATGAATTAAAGATATTATTGTAATCTTTCCTTATTAGAATCTTATTAATATGCATTAGTTTTATATGGTTTATTATCTATTCTAATTAAATCAAATTTAATTAAGATTATTTAATAGTAGAAGAAGTGTAATTAATTATTAGTCAATCTAAGTAAATGAATTTTTAAATGAGAGAAAATTAAAATAAAAGAGATTTTAATATAGTTTATATAGTGGACTTTTTATAATGTATATTGAATACTATTTAATATATATTAAACAATTTTAGAGTTGTTTAATGAAGATGATAATGTTAAGAATTTGGAGATTATTCATGTTAAAATCTACAATGAGTCTTATTGTTTTGTGATAGAGATCTTTTTCAAACAATGTTTATATAGAAAAAAAATATTATTAGAACAATTAGAAAATGGAGTCTAATGGTTGATTTTAATATTGATTAAATAATTGTAAGATGATAATTTATATTATATTGATTTAAATTTAGAAACTCTAAATGATATTGGATTAAGACTGAATTATTATGTCATTGGTTAATACGTTTGAATACCTTAATGGAGTTAAGAGTTAGCAAAATATTAACTAATGAGTTTATGGAAGGATTCTATAGATTGGGTATTTATAGTTTGAGGAGTTTATTATTTATTAATGTTTGTAAGGACTAGCAAACTATTAATAAATAATGGTGTAAATAGTTCGATTAGATTTAATCTAGTGAAGATTATTTAATGATTAAAGTTTTGTAAAGATATTAGTTTTCGGATTTGAAGTATAATTGATTTTTAATCAATTGATATTCATTGAGTTGATATTATAACTGTGATATTAATAATTAAGTTGTGCGATAGAGTCTTATTTGAAGAGATTAATGATAATACGAATTTGTCAAGGGAATGTTGGTATTCTTTGAAAGAAGACGAATGAGGTCATTATAGATTTATTCTCAATATAGCTTGCTAATAAATATTGACAAGTTATTATTATTGAATTATTAATATGAACATTTGAGTATTGAATTATAGTTGACTTTTATCTTACATAATTCTAGTTAGTTATTAGTCAACTGATATTAATTAGAACGTTGCTATGGTTATGCAATTATTAATTAAATTAATTAATGAGAGTTAATTAGATTTAATTAATAATTAAGTTATGTAATAGAGATTTAATTGATATAATTCTTTTAACAAGATTGTAAAAAAGTATTGATATCAAGTTGATAGGTCTTAATCTGATGACTTGAATAATGACTTTAGATATTTTAATGGTGAAGACTTAGTAATATATAATTGAGAATTATTAGAATAATAAAAGGTCAAGAATTGTGAATCGATGCTAATTGATCATTTTAATAAGTTATAATCTTCTTGTTCAAAGATTGATAATTGGCTCTCTTATAATTTATAACGAATAATGATCCTAGAAAAGTTGAAAGGTTAATCAATTAGAATATGGATCTTAGTTAAATAAAGAGAACAATTTAATTAAAAGTCAATGATGATCAATTTAGTGAATATTTATCCTTAAGTTATTCTTAGAATGTAATTCTTAATAATGGAAGAATAATGCTATCGGGGAACAATTGGGTTGACTTGTAGGTCAAATGATAAATCCTACAAATTTGGAGTATACTTAAAAATGAAAACTGGAAACCCCTACACATTATTCAACTATGTGAATTTAGTAAACCAAAACATGTGTTTGCATCGTGTATTCTATATGCTTCTTGTTTTCAGTTTTGGGTTGACTAGTGTTGACCAGAGGCTCAGAGGTTATGAGATGTGATGGCATGTTGATTTTACTTGGTCTCGATTTTTATAAACCCAACCATGGTAATGTGATCGTATGCTCTATGAAATGCTTGTAATTGTTGATTGTTATTGTTCATCGGTCTTCATGTGTGAGGTTGAGATGTATTTGTATGAGACACTTGAACTAATCATTTTTGAGTCATCGATCAGTTATCCTTGGTTTATTTTCTAGTCACCATGATGTGACTGGAATGTGGATTTATTTCTTGATGATGTCATGTTGTGATATGTTTGACTCAACCATTTTGGAGTCTTCAATCAGTATGATTTTGAGATATTATTGGTTGCTTGTTGAGAACCAATGGATATGGTGATTTATTTTGAGATATATTTTGGTTATTGAGAACCAATGATTATTATGATTATCAGTGATGCCTTCAGTTGCCAATAGAGAACTGTTGTAGTCATGATTTTCTATGGATGCTCATGGAGATTTGATGATTCTTATTTTGGTGATTTGATGATTCTTATTATGGATATTTGATGCTTTTATGCATATTTGATGATTTTATTATGGATTATCTTTTGTGATTTTGAAATTTATGATTCCATGAGCTTAGGGTAGGTAATCTACTTGTAGTGTCGGAAAGTGGCTTGCAATGGGGGTCGGGGCCCTAACTGGCTGCCAAGGTAACTCATTGTAAGTTTTGTTAATAAGTGATAACATTTACACACTAAATGGGGATTAAATGAACCTAAAAAGATAATTTTTTTGGTTATCTCCCATGTCTTGAGCACTTGTACAGGCTAGGATGGGAGTAGTGAGAACGCATGGTTGTGACCGTGCATTCCGTAGTATGCCTTGTCAGTATGAGAGGATACTAGTGGCCGCATGAGATCAGTATGGACCCATGGAGTTTAGCTAACTGCCAGGGTAACTTGTACATGATAATTGTAATGACACTTTCCCGCTTGCAGAGTAGGTTTCCTACATGTCTTTGTGTGCCTCTGGGAAGTAGATGTCAGTTTTGTGATTGGAACCTTTGAGTTAGTATACTTTTAAGATTCTTGGACTATAGAGATTTGTGCTATGTGTTATGGATAGCCTGTTTGGGACTTGAGATTATCTCCTCAGCACGGTGGGAGTGGACCACTTAGGTACCACACAGTCGGGTGGTAGTGTATTTTCCACTCTTATTATTTGAGATTCATTGAGACATCATGGCTGATGCATCCTTCGTGATGGTGGATATCTATCCTTTCATTGTTGATTAGCATATGTTAGATGATGTTATCTTATGCTTATATTTGCATGTTAGATTACTTTCTATATATGATGTTGTATATGTTAGGAGTGACATTCCTACTATGTTAATACCGATGATCTCTTCGATGATTTGGGATGTTATGTACAGAGGGATGGCTAGGGCCCACAATGGTCTAATGATGCTATTAACGGTTGGTAGGAACCGTGCACTTAGTTTATTTTGTTCGATCTTTATGATGGATGTATATGTCTTCTATGATGATGTATCATGTGATTATCTCTACTTTGATGTATCATGGATTGGAATAGGATGATGTACCTTATTTCACATATGTATATTCTTTTAAGCCTTCATACCCTTTGACATGTACAGTGGATGATTGAGCATTTGGAAATGTAATGTATGAACATTGGACTTATCATTATTATTCATGTGGATGTTGTACTAGATGGATTCATGTATGTTAGTTAGTTTAGATGTAACTCAATGTTAAGGGATTCTTAAAGAATGAAATCGATTATGTATGTTATGTTTACTTTTAGATGGACATTGCTATTTCTTCCGTTATTATGTACAAGTTATATGTGGTATTTACTTTCATATTTAAAAAAAAAAATGTTACCAAACTTAGTGAAATTCTAGGTTAATTCTTTGGATCCCTTGGCGAGGCATTACAAAAACAAAGAATTGTGTTTGCTTGCTAACTAATATATATATTGGAAATGCTTTATTAACAAATAGAAATCATAATGTTTATATGCATTTGAAACTACCATTAATTTTTAGTAGTAAAAGATGACAACTCTAGCAACACATAAAAGTAAAATGAAAAAAATGAACCTCAGAATAACCATTGCTAGATGATTGACCTAAAAGAGGTCAAGAATGTGTTCCAATAGCTACAACTCTTTCAACCAATGCCTCTAGTGGAAAATCTAGCCAAATAGTAATTCCTTTCATCATATAGCCCCTTTAAATTTTAAACAAAATTTTGAAACAAATGAAAAAACTAGTCATACAATTATTGCATTATAATAAGCAAAAGAAATGCTCAATATGAAGATTGTTAGCATAATACACTACATTGTCCTACCAATTTTGAGCACGAACTACAACACCACCTCTAGTAGCAAAAACTAGGCAATACATGGTAGATAATTGTTTCAGTACTTCACTCTATAGAAAATTAGTTCATTAGTATAACTTGTAAATTCTTGCCAGTTAAATTTGCAAGTAGAAATAGGATCTTTTCTCTATCAAGAGAAAGATTTGGTGTCAAATGCCGGATAAAGAAAACTATTGGTATTGTGAGATATATAATTTCCTGTAGGGTAAAGTAGTTTAACCTTGAGTTAAGAAGTTAAGGATATTCCAAAAATTAAACTGAGGAAAACTCAGATAGCCACCACTAAAACAATCAAGGAACATATGCACAATGCTACCTCTAAAATCCATAGCCATAAACCATGCAAGGGAAGGTACTCTAAGAAAGAGGAGAATACCTCAAAATCTTGGAAACCCTGCTCATTGTGATCTTTAAAAATCTAGGCAATAGATGCACCTCCTGCAACCTCCTCTACTAACCTATCACTATTCATAACATCAAATTGTTTAAAGAAAATAATGGAAACTGCAACTTTTAAATGGTGATTATCATAATAGTAAAAGTCTAATCCACACCAAAGTTCCTTGGAAACCAACTTGTCAAAAAAGTAATATCCCAAGGATTCTTATATAATCTTTCCAATAGTTGTCTTTCCACTACCCATCATTCCTGCACTTAGAGAGATTTTTTTTGTCAAACCCTATTCATAGAAATGAGTTCTACAATCTATGACTCTAGCCTCTCCCTATTTAATAAATATATTTTTGGGTGTTGTAATCAGGACTCACCCACAAGGAATATACATCTTCCTTTTAATTCTGGAACAAGCACATTGACCTTCTTCTACATCAGAAATCTCTTATCATGAAATTGAAATCAAATATATGCATCTTCAAATAGGCAAAGGTTCTCAATCAACAATATCACTCATGATAGTTGAGAAAACTACGTGATTGTATATAACTAGGAGTAGTTAAATGTCAATACAAAACATGACACTATGTGTACTACTATAAGTACAATTTTTTTTTGCCTTGTGATAAAATGTTGGATTACCAAATAACAATTGAAGCAAAATAGACATAGTTCCTAAATCTTCAACTCCCAAAACTTGATAAATTTACTAATTTTTTATACAAGGTTAGTTACAATTGAACTTTTGATATTTGAATAGGCACACAAGGATAGAGGAATTTTATTAGGATTCAATCAAAGAAGGGCATAGATCTAGATTTACTAATGAACAAAATATAAAAATATGAAAAAAAAGATTCGATTGTTTTACTTAAGTGGATATTTAGGGGGATAAATAGCCACTTTGCTGAGGCATTGTCAGAAAGCCTAGGCAACTAAAGATTAGACCAAAAGAACTTGAAAAATAAATCAGCTTATCCAATCAAAGTTGGAAAACAAAAATAGAATTTTAAAAATCAAACATAAAAACAACAAAGTCCAAATCCTCAACCATTAGATTTAGATACCATTAAAGATTAAAACATTTACAGGAAAACACAAACCACAAATCATATTGAAGAGAAGCCAAGGCAACCTCAACATTACATAAATTGAAGATAACACATGGCAAGACTTGTTGTAGTGATCCTAACTTCCTCATCACATAGATATTGAAGAGCGGCCAAGGAAAACTCCTTGTTCTAGTAAGCCAAACAATTCTTCTTGGCACTAAATATTGAAGAGAACCCAACACAAAACTTGTTCTAATGATCCAAACTAGTTTTAGATGTCAATCTTTCTTTTCCATCTCATAATTACATATTGATTCAAGTCAAGAAATATTCCTTCTTACACCAACAATGAGAAAACTACAAAGAAGGAAAAACACAATTTATCAAACAATATTGATGGAATGAAAACAAACAAATACAGTATCTATTTCATAGCTTTGTGAAAAAACATTTCTATTGAATGGTAGTTTTCAAAGTGCTTCTCAAATTTTGGATTAATATTTCAAGCAAGCTCTCCCACTAATTACTAGGGAACTACAAGTTTACTTTTCACAATTCCAATTAATTAAATAAGTTTTCTAATGCAAATAAATGTTGATAAACTATTATGTCCAAACATTTGGCTATATCTTTCTTCTAGGTTAATGTCTACTAAACTAGATATGGAAAACTCCTGACATTAAAGGCCATTATAGCCTAATTATCTAATTTAAGTGTCAAATGCACTTTATACCATCAAACACTTGTTCGTATATGACACCCATACACTTGCATGGAAACAAACATGAAAATTAGACCTTGATAGATGCCATTGGTCTTGGTGTATCAACATAATCCTTGTTAGTTATGTGAAATCTTGACAATTATTGCAATCTCATAGGGACCCACTTGATTTGTGTATGATGCAAATAAGTTATGGTGGAACTTATTGATGTTAGTTATTGTGATTTGACATTGCATCTTATAGTCAAAAATATTGGTGCAAGATAAATCCATGCATTTTGCCTTGTGTGAGGTGGCAATATGCATTGATAATTATCAGATAACATACAATCCATATTAGACCACTTTCAATCCATTTTGGCTTCCAATTGCTTCAAACTATAGAGTGGATTGGATTCTAAATTCATTCAAAATAAAGTGCTATTTGGCTTTGTAATCCCCATTTAATGGCTTATCATTGAGCATAGTTTATTTATACTCCAAAAATTCTCACTATGCACCTATATATTCTTCAATTTAAATTAGTAAAAGTTAAGCATTTACAAGGCTATTGCCATTTGTAGTTCGAAGTATTATTGTGCTACAATTTACAATTTGGTATGTTTTTCCTTCCAATACTTCCTTTTTTGGCTATCATTTTTATGAGCAAGGCATACCAAACTTTATACCTTTGTTTCCAATCCATACTTGGGTATGAAGGTTTAAGCAAAATGATTATATTGTTATTTTTTGTAAAAAGGATAGGTATTGTCTAACTTTACCTTCTTGTATAGTTTCTTCCTCCTGTTCACCGCTATTGAATTGCATATCCGATGTGCCCAAGAAAATGTGGATTGTTACAAGAAATGTTAAATGTTAGACAAATATTCTCCTTTGACATCAGTTTTAATGTTTATGTAAGCTCACTAAAGACTATTTTTCTCTAATTCCTAGGACCTTCACTAGATGTGGATTCGATAATTTCTTTTTTAATGTAGAGTGACATCTCATCTAGTTTCCATGATAGTATAACACCTTTGCCTCGACCGGTGTCAACTTTTGTTGGGTCCAATTATGTAGAAGCTTTAGGGTGCTTAAGTAAAGTAAGGGTTACTTTAAATGGCTCAATTTTGAGGTCATCCAAGGTCAACCATCCTTTAAAGTGAAAGGAGCAAGAAAGTAATTTTTATTTTTATTTTTTGGAATATCATGTTATTTGTGAAAAATGGTTTCTTCCTTAAGTAGAGGAGATAGAAATTAAGTTATATATTGTGGGGAAATTTATGTTGGTGAAAAATGGCTTTGTATATCCTTTTCTTATGCATCTCCATTTTCAGATGTGCTAGTGGAAATAATCTAGATTGCTATTTATGGCAAGAAGAAGATGAAATTACATCCATTAATCAACCCCTTCAAAAGGAAATATTTAGGATGCAAAAAATTCAAAGGGCATGAGTCTTGAGCACTGGTCAGGCCGTTTCAACCTCTGGCAGTAGTGAAACACTTACTGGTGAGCCATCTGGTAGCTCAGAATAAAAATAATTGCACTATTCCTTCATTACTAAAATTTCTTGATTCAGATGGGAAATCACATTCTTTGCGAAGTGTATCATTCAAATAGAAATTTAATTGATTGTAATCTTTGTGTCAATTTCTCATTTAGTCTTTTTTGTTTCAATTATTGTAATCTATCTATGTAAATAATGATCCTTATTTATATCTTCATCTATCATCAAATAAGGACTATGATTTCTCTTTGGGTTGAGATGGAAGAGTAGGATACCAATGGTAATGAAGGGAAGAAACATCTATATCATCTAAAAGTCCATCATAAAAAAATAATTCATCTTAGTTTTTGGAATCCGGTATGTCAGTAATGTGTTCCCCAAAACTCATTACATTTGGCCATTTGTTAATATTCGATGCCTTTATATATTTATGTGCATTATCTCTACTCCTAAGATATTTGTCCTATATACAAGGCTTTGCTAGGTAAGGTAAAGACCTTCTTACTTGCTCTAGAATATTCATTTGATAAACTAACATTTCTTAAATTTTGTATATGTACACTTAGTTTCAGAGCTTGATGGTTTAATAGAAATCTTCAGATTTGACTTGAAGAAACTGTATTCAACCATGTTGTAGAAAATTGCAACATATCATAAGATAGATAGAACTACTTAAATCAACATTTTGGTGATTCTTGTCAACACAAATGTGGAATTCACATGGATAGTAGTTGTGAGTTGAACAATTGCAATTTTTCCTTTTATGTAGAACAATGTTCACAAGTTTTTTGTAAAATTTCATCTATAAAAGCTATTATAATGGGTACAAAATACATATAATTTTTTGAATTTCAAGGTAGTCTACAATCTAGACATGCAAATGGCAACTACTCTTTAAAATCATCTAGTGAAAGCTCTCTTTGATTCATTTGCTATAAAATACAAGGATAGTGGAATTTACAATTTATACTATTTTAGTGCCATAGATAAGTGCTCTATAAAAATATATTAAATTTATTAATGATTGTTCAAGCTAGAAGTTGATGAGACCTCATAAATCCTACAACTAGAAGAAAAGCTTTAGAGGAAATCATAATCATGCATAATTTTATTTTTTGAGTTTTGAAGTTTGCTAAGCATCCCATGATTTTAAAAAAAGTATTATAGTGTGGAATGGCCATATAGATTAGAACATATTCTTCATTTCGTAAAATTGAACTACAACTTCTATGGACACGCTTTTGTTCAAATTCAAATTCTTCAAGTGGAAATAGTTTCTTTTCTTTATTAGCTCAACTAAATAATTGTTGATTTTTTCTTACATTCTCAATTTTATTTGCAGATGGCATGTTTTACCATGCTTAAGCTTATTGTCCAATGCTTGAAAGTTGAAATCTTACTAAATTTTAAAATTTTTTATATCCTAAATAGGACACTAAGCCTCATCCCTTATAATGAGATAATCTAGGTTGAATGAGGTAATCAAGTTTACAAAAAATTATAAACACATTCAAGTACTCTTACATATTTGGGCTAATAACACCTTATAGATTTGACTGTATATAATCATAACCTTAAATATTGTCAAGCTTCCATGATTACTATTAGAAAGCAAAGGAAAATTGTTGTTTTAGTTATGTTACATCCTCTAGAGCAATTCCAAAGGGTTCAACAATCATGTTACATCCTCTAGAGCAATTCAAAGGGTTTGAAAAATTCTGTTACATCCTTGAGAGAAAGTCAATGGGTTTTGACAGTTGTATTGCAATCTCTAGAGCAATTCAAAGGATTTCAATAATAACTCTGAGATATGCAAAGTACCACAAGAAGTCAAATTACCTAGAGAAAACTATGACTCCAAAAAACTCTTTTGAAGGGAGCATGGTTGTGCCTGAGTTGGATGCCAAACAAATTCCATGCAAAGTGGCAGAACAAAACTCATCATTGCATTGCAGAGCATCCCCATAGATATACACAACTATAGGCATGTTCATTGGAAT
The DNA here is from genome assembly GCA_028749045.1 of Cupressus sempervirens. Lineage (NCBI taxonomy): Eukaryota > Viridiplantae > Streptophyta > Pinopsida > Cupressales > Cupressaceae > Cupressus > Cupressus sempervirens. Next base: position 655,079,804 of record CM053783.1, read on the forward strand.
ATGAGGCAATAGATCCTCAAATCTCAAAACTTTGATTACCTCTCTCATGGAGGGCCTTGCATTCGTAGCTGGATTACAAGACCATAGCCCCACAACCATTAATCTCTCCATTTCTCTCTCATCGAGTTTTCCCCTTAGACTCTTTGCTTTGGCTTTCAAAACCCTACCCTGAGTGTACTAATGCCAAAACTGATCAAATAGCCTCATCTTGTGATCCTCCCTTAAACTCAGATCTAAAGCTCACCTTCCACATGCTATTTCTAGAGCAACGACATTGAATATGAAAACATCAGATTCAAGGCTTGATTTCCCTATCAAAACATATTCAAGGGCTAAATACCCCAAAGTCCCTACAACCAAAAATGTATGAAATGAATCCTCTATGTTGTGCTCCACAAGCCAGGCCAACCCAAAATCCCCCAATTTGGCATTGAAACTGGAATCTAACATCATGTTGCTAGACTTCACATCTCTATGCAGAATACATTGGTCCCAATCTTCGTGAAGATAAACAATAGTGGCAGCTATTCCGTAGACTATGTTGTATCTAAGATTCCAATCTAGAACAAGGAAATCCCCAAATATGTGCTTGTCTAGGCTTCTATTTGACATGAATTCGTAGACTAGAATGAATTTTCCCTTTTCATGGCACCATCCCAAGAGCTGGGTGAGATTTCAGTGCCCTAGGCAGGTGATTATGCTCATCTCTACAACATATTCCTTCTTCCCTTGTGTTAATGCTTGAGAAATGTGCTTCACGGTAACTATTTCATTCGAATCTTGTAAAACCCCTCTATAGATAGAACCGAAACCCCCTTGCCCAAGCTTCTCTTCTTTGTTGAAGCCTTTCATGGTGGTGTTGAGCTTGGTGAATGTGAATTTCCTTGGTCCTTGACAGAACCCACGAATGTTTGTTACTTGTGAAGCCCCAATACCTGCAAATTTCCATGATACTCTTACACATGAGAATGAAATAACAACATGGCTATAAGCTTGCATGAATACAAGATTAAATTTTAACATACTTTTTTACCAATACTATTATATGATACTTTTAACATATAAAGGTTATGACTTGAGTTGGTCAAAATTTTTGACCAACTTGAGAATATTTAGGAAATTTTGGACCAATACAGGGATGGAAACCAAAAAATAAAAGAAATTATGTCTTTGGTTGAAAATTTTGGTAGAAAAACAAGTGCAAATGTACTAGTGTTCTAATCTTGCAGCTAGGGCAAATGTTTCCCCATAGTCAATTCCTTCTTCTTGTGCATATCTTTGCATACCTGTCTAGCCTTGTTCCTTGTGACTTCACCTTTTTCATTTAGCTTGTTTCTAAATACCCATTTTGTTCCAATAACATTTTTTTCCTTAGGTCTGGGTACTAGTGTCCATTTCTTTTTTCTTTTCTATCTACTTTATTTATTTATTCATTACTTGAATCCAATCATCATTCTCCAAAGTGTCTTTTACTAATTTGGGCTCAAAGTCACAAAGTAAACATGTCTCACTTATGAGTCTTTTCCTTGTCATAGCTCCAGATTCTTTATCTCTAGTATTTTCTTAGGTGCATGATGTCTTCTCACATATGTTTCTACTATAGGTTATTTCCTTTTTTCTTCTTCTATAGGTTCATCTTGAAATATGATTTCAACTTATTTTCTCTTTCTGGTTCAGGTTCTACTTGCTCGACATTGTATTCTTGATATTCAACTCCTTCAACATATAGCACTAGTACATAAGACGTCCATTTTTTAACAAGATTTTCAATGAGAGGCCAATTTGGCTTGCCAAATTCACTTTTGTTTAATATGATCCCAATATGTTCAAAATTTTGACTGAACTTGATTTTTTTGTCAAAATATTGATGACACTTAAGTTTTCTATCAAAATTGTGATTACACTTAAATTTATTGTTGAAATTTTAACATTGTCGGCATATAAACAAAATGAAAAGAAAAGTAAACACTTCATTTTGTATCTGGATAAAAGTACAAAGTTGTGTCACCTTTCAGGTTGACTTATTAGAACGACTAAATTTGAGTATTTCTATCTCAAAAACAATTTTTTTCAAACATGTGATTATTTTAGAAAACTAACGTTTGGAAATGTCTACTAAATGCATGTTTTATACTAGCTATTATCCAATTGCTAAAAAAACACAATTATTTTAGAAAACTAATGTTTCAATAACTCTTATTATTTATTATGATATTTTTAAATAATAACATTTAGACACCATTTTGTAGAGCACAAAGTCAAAAATATTCTCATATAGAGTTCATAGTGTTTTAATTAGATATAGTATATTGTAATTAAAAAATTCTACAAGTACATATTTTAACACCTGAGAAGATGTCAATTTTGAGAAAGAAAAAATATTAAAGAATATTAAAAAAAATAAAAATTATATGTCATTCTAGAGGAGAGAGTCCTCTTGCAGAATCTATAAATTTTCTTTTGGTTGGAATAGATTTATTTTGAAAAATGTGGTGGGAGATGAAAACATGCAATTTGAATAAGTTGAAATTTGAATCATTATAAAAGAGAAAATATAGATCTATAGCCCATTTTAATTTTTGATTGTTTTAGCTACATATATTATCGATAACAAAATATAGGATCAAAGGGTTATAAGTTTATTTCCATATAGTTTTGTGGTGGGAACTAAATTTTATCTTTAAAAAATAGGAAAATATATAATTGCTTATTCCAAATAATTATTAAAAATTATAATCCTAAAATTCATCCATTTCTACACATTTCATTAGTTTACTTCATTTTAAAATTCTAAATAATAATACCAGTTTTATGTCATTGGATGTGAACAACTACACTTTTGTTAGCCTTTTCCTTTGTAAAAGGGCAACACAAGTTTGTGCTTTTACCAATCTAGCAGATTGCAAGCACGCACATGAAGGTTTTTGTGTGCAATTCTCTAGCAATGGAAACCATGACCAATGTGGCTTGACTTAGGTAAGAGTTTCAACACCCACTCTTATGGTCATTTTTGGTGAGTGGAAGGGAAACTAAAAGTCATTATATTTTGATTGATTGTGGTATAACTTCTTCCCCCAATAATATTTTCCATCAATTCATTCATTTAGGATTAAGTAGTAGTTTTAGTATTCAAGGGAACAATGGAGACATAGATCGCAAGGGCACAACACAGACATAGAACACAACTTGGGCACAACATAGACATAGATCACAACTAGGGAACAATAAAGAAATAGATCACAAGGGCACAACAAGATCAATATGGATGAGGAAAGGTCATGTTGTTTTCTTGGTTTGGTGGAATAAGTGGAACTTCTTTGTTGGGAGTGAGATTGCATCATTGCCCATCACTTTCCTCTTCCCACATTGTTATTGCTGATAAATATTATCCAGTCAAGTCCACCACTTTCATAGTTTGGAATAGATCCCTCATATTGAATGGCAGAGGCTTCACCATCTTTGACTTAGTTAGGAATTTGGTTTTTAGAGGCCAAAAAAAATTTTTTGGTTATGGATGATGCAGGGAATGTTCTGATTATGTTGATTCACAAGGTATTTCTTTCATTATTTTGGTTAAAATTTTGGCTATTTATATAGAAATTTAATTAACATATTGTATAGCTTCCATGGGATGTCTTACTACTAATATTGATGATTTTAAATAGACTTCTTATTGTACTCAATTCATTGGTTGATTATGCTAGAAAATTCTGACATATGATATGGTGTAAACTCTAAAATATAGTATGTTTATTGAAGTGTATATCACATATCGATATATAATTTGTATATTTTTATTAAGATGACAAGAATAGGGCATTGAACCTAAACACAAAAATCACATTACAACTTCAACACTAAACACGACATTGATCTAGTATAGGTAGATGCATGTGCTTTTATCATTTAATAAAATATCAAAAAATCTACTCTACAGCAGAAAGCTCTCATAGGTAAGTTTTCCTCTGATTCGTTATTTTTTTTAGATATTAAAAATTGGGCTTTCAACCTTTGGTCTGGACTTATAGATATTTTTTTATCATGATTCTGAATCCAATTTCTTTATTTCCATCTTTAATTCAAAAGAAGATAGAGATGTTGTAAATAGGCAAAAGGGTTGGTTTTGTCAAGGTGTGGGCTTATACACCATGTTGTGGATACAAAATTTTAATCCCAAAGATATAAATATCCAATTTTTTCCATATTGGGTTTCTTTTCCTTCTTTGTCATTGGAGTATCGTGATCTTGAGAGATTGGAAATCATAGCTAACAAGTTGGGAATTTTTCTAAAACATGATTTGATTCCGTATGAATGTCCTCACTTAGTAGTTAGGGTGTGTTTATTGAGTAGCAAGTCATTTCCTCAATCTATATCTCTCATATCCAAATGGGGAAAATGGATACAATCAGTTAAGGTGCAAGATTCTACTGTGGTTCTAAAATTCCAAGATAATCTTGGTCATTTCAGCTATATGTGCCAAACTGGTCAAGATAACGTGTTACAAGTTTGTCCAGACCATTGTTCAGATCCTAAGGCTTGTTCTATGAATAGTTCAGTGAAGAATAGAAACATCTCTAACGTAGTTATCATGCAAAAGGATTTAGATTATCCAATAGATAACTCTATTTATGAAGAGAATACAATTGCAGTTCAAGTTATGTTAGACTCATTCCTAGTCTTCCTCCATCAATTTCTTTGGCTCTTTGCTTCTCTCAAGAGTGTGTGTTGCAATAGTAAATTTCTCATGTTCGAATATGCTCCTTCTTCACTATTGGATTCCTTTACAAGTGTGCAGTCAAATTTGCACCCACTAACAAATCCTCAACAATGTGTAGTTGCAAAGTCTTTTAGTTTGATCACCTTTCAGAATAGAAGTTTTCCATTATCAATTTTAAAGTAGCCTATACGGTGTCTTTCCATTTATCCTTCTCCTGTCATATTGACTTTTATTTGTGATCAAATTTTATCTCATATTACTACCTCTATTATTTTTGATATTGCAAAAGAGGAAGGCTTGTAGGATGAGGATTATAAATCACCTATGATTGATAATCTACTTTGAGAATTTCAGTTTTGGAACAATTTGATTCCTAGTCAGATGTTTGACAAACTGACTGTTATTAAACATTTTGACAATTAGACAGTTCTTAACAATTTTTCTCAGGATTTTGATGTAGGAATTATCAATTCAGTGTCTAAAGATTCCATGGGATTAGAGACCAATAATTATCAACTAGTGTATAAATCTACGGTTTTGTCTCCTCTACAATCTCACTCTCAAGATTCTCCCATGAAAGATAATTTTAAATTCTAGCCTTTATCTATTTTATAGAATCGGTCTACAATAACTCCTCTTAGTAAAATACCAAAGGCTAGAGGTAGATAGAAGGGTTCCAAAATTAAGAAAGAAATTGCTGTAGGTATTCAAACTACATTGGATGACAATTTTATTGTTGTTAGAAGATCGACAAGGAGAACTCGGTGTTCTCCTTGTCATCAATGAATATCATCTCATGGAATGTCAGAGGCTTAAATGCCTCTGAAAAAAGTAAAAGAATCAGACAAGTAATTGATTCTTTGCAGGCAGACATTATTTTATTACAAGAAACCAAGTTGACTCAAAATAATTTTGATGAAATCATTGCATCTTGGAAAAAATGGAAAGCATATCATATGCAAGGTTTGGGTGCTTCTAGAGGCTTAGTAGTTTTTTGGAATCCTCTCACAGTTAACTCTTAGCTTCTTCGACAAGAAAGTAATTGGCAGTTGATCCAAATAACTGCATTTGATATTTCTTTTATCCTTATTAATGTATATGGACCTACATCAACCTTGGAGAAAGCTTATTTATGAGAGTCTATCATGCTTTCCCTTCAATTGCAAGATCAACAGCAAGTAGTTATTGGTGGGGATTTCAATGCTCTATTAGATCAATCAGAAAGATTTTAATGCTTTTGTGCATAATAACAATATGATGGATGTTAAACCAGATAATGGAGTTTTTACCTAGACTAATAAGAGATCTGGCTTTGCAAATATTATTGGTCATCTAGATAGATTTCTTTTATCTAAAGATTGGTAGCTGAGTTGTTCAAATATTTCATCAGACATCCTTACTTTACCAAGATCTAATCATTTTCCTATTTTGTTAAATCTCAATTGCAACAACAATTTTTCTGATCAACGCTTTCATTCTTCTTTCAAATTTGAAAGCATGTGGCTCAGACATCCAAGTTTTTTACACAATATTCAACAATGGTGGAATGAAGTTCCTTTAGAAGGATGAAAAATGCATCAGTTTGCAATGAAATTGAAATATATCAAATCTCAAATTCAAATTTGGAACCAAAAAGTTTTCAAAAATGTGTTTCATCAAAAGGTCATAGTCAAAGATTAGCTTGAAGAAGTTTACAACTAGATTATCCAAGAGGGCATGAATGAAGAAACATATTCTCTTCAAAAGAATTTGCAAGAACAATGGGAGGATTTGTGTTCTAGAGAAGAGATGTACTGGAGACAAAAATCTCAAGAATTATGGCTTCAGGATGGGGATAGAAATACCAAGTTCTTTTACAATTCAGCCAAACAAAAAAGAACTAACAGTACAATTTTTCATATCAAAGATGCCTCTGGCACCCTCCTGACTAATGCAAATCTTATCAGGAATGAAGGCATTAAATTTTTCATGAATCTTCGTGCTCCTGATGTGTTACCTTCACCTACTACATTATAGGTTGATGAACTCCTTGATTCCATTCGAACAGTGGTTTCAGAACAGGATAATGATATTATGATGGCTCCCTTTACTATACAAGAAATTCGCAAAGTTGTCTTTTCTTTTCTGCCTGACAAAGCTCTTGGGCCAAATGGTTTTTTTGCACTATTTTATCAAAGTTGTTGGAATATAATTGGTTGGGATCTATGGGTGGCTGTGGAAGAATCTAGAAGGTCTAAATCCATGCTGAAATATTTTAATACCACAAATATTTCTATCATTCCAAAATTGAGGGATACCCAAACTTTTGTGGATTTTAGACCAATCTCCTTATGCAACTTATCCTATAAGATTATTACCAAAGCCATATATCTTAGGATTCAACATCTTATTCCACGTATTATTTCCCTAGAGAAAGGTGGATTTGTTCTAAGAAGGGAAACAATGGAAGGGGCTCTTGTGGCTCATGAAGTACTTCATTCTATTAATTCAAACAAGACTTCAAGTTTTGTCATAAAACTGGACATTATGAAAGCATATGATAGAGTCTGTTGGAAATTCTTACTGCAAGTACTTGCCAAATTGGGTTTTTCAAAAAATTGGTGCAAATGGATTAAGGCTTGTATTTTGAGGGCTTGGTTTTCATTGATCATTAATGGGAAGCCTGAGGGTTTCTTTCCTTCTACTCAAGGGATTCGAGAAGGGGACCCTTTATCTCTAGTTCTATTTATTATTATGGCTGAAGCTCTTATTAGGACCATCTCACATCAACACTTGCTTAATAAATGGAAAGGAGTTCTCATTTCAGGTACAAACATATCCATTACACATTCTCTTTTTGTGGATGATACTCTTTTGTTTGGCTTGTCAAATGTAGAGGAAGCTTGACAGATTTTGTATACACTTGACCTATATTTAGCAGTGTCTACTCAAATGGTTAATGCTTAGAAATCCAAGATTTACTTTTTCAATACTGTCAAATTGGTTTCTAATAAAGTTAAACAGGTCTTGGGTTTTTCAAAAGATTCCTTACTTTACGTCTATTTGGGCATTCCTTTTTTCATGGGCTCAAAAAAATCTTGGTATTGGTTTTCAGTTATTCAGCCTATCCAAAGTCAAATTGCATCTTGGAAAGTTAGATGGTTGTCACTAGTGGGAAGAATCTTTTTGATTAAGTTAGTTTTAGCTACTATACTTAACTATTTTATTGTTGTCCTTAAGATTCCATCCAAAGTACTAGTTACAATTCAAAAATTGATCAAAGGTTTCCTCTGGTTGGGTAACCTGGATGATTCTCGAAAGATTCCACTTATTTCTTTGCAAGATAAGTCACACACTCCTAATGTCAGAGGGGCAGGAATCCATGATCTTTCATTCAGAACTAAGGCATTTGGTGGGAAATTGATTTGGCACATGTATTCTAAGTCTTAGTCCATGTGGTGTAAAATTATGCAGCAAAAATATCTGGATAAAAATGATCCTTCTAGAGTCTTAACGATCTCTAATCCTCCAAAAGGTTCAGTTGTTTGGGACTTTATGATAGCTTTGCAAAAAATCATAGTTGACTATATTTCCTAGGAAGTCAATAATGGACTTAGTATTAATTTTTGGAATGATTCCTAGAATGGTCTAATTCCCTTATCTAAAAGTGGGTTTTCTTTGAATATTATTCATGTTGCAGAAACCCATTGGGGGACCCAGTTGAATCAATATGTGGAATATGTTTTTGAATTCTCAAATAAAACAGTTTGGAAAGACCCTAGTAAGTTGCCTCTTTCTTTTTAGGAAATTAACCAATTTCAAAATGTTCTGAATTCAAGATCAGTCTACTTCTCTGATGTCCAAGATTAGATTTCTTGGGCTCCAGCTAAGGATGGTAAGTATTTAGTGAAAGAGGGATAAAAAATTTTACAAAAAAATGATTTGAATAAACCTATGTCTAGAGCTTTTTCATTTTTTTGGAATTTGATAGTTCTACCTAAAGCAGGTTGTTTCGCATGGTTGGCATTAAAACATAGGATTTTAACTAGTGATAGACTGAATAGATTACAAATTGCTAAGCTTTTTAAATGTGTTCTTTGTAAGGAAGATGATGAAACTATGGATCATTTTTTTGTCTCTTGCTCATTTTCTTATCATTGTTGGTGCTTTATTTTGAGCAAGCTTAAGTACTCTACTCCCTTGCCTAACCATCTTTGGGATCTATTTCAAGCCTAGCTAATTCTTTATCAAAAATCATTGTTTGCAAACTTATGGAAATGTGTTCCAACTTTGGTAGTTTGGGCTATTTGGTGGGAAAGAAATAAGTGTATTTTTAGAAAAGAATCCCTTCCATTAGAAATTGTCTTAAATGGTATTGAAACATCTATTTTGGAAGTGACTAATTCCAGTTTGAAAAGGATTAAATTTAATCCAATTGTGACTCATTGGGATTCACAACTTGTCTAGGAATGGAAATTATTATTTATTCCTAATGGGTCAAAAATTAGTACATCACCAGCTCAGATCTTATTCAAGAAGAATAGTTGGAGACCTCCATCTTTTGGTTTTTGGAAGTTGAATTTTGATGGTGCTTCTAGAGGAAATCTTGGTCTTTTGGGTGTTGGGGTTTGTATTTGAGATTCTTTTGGTAAGGTTGTAGCAATTAGAGTATCTCCTCTACCTATTGACACAAACAATATTGCTGAGGCTCATGCTTTATTGGCTGGGCTTTTATTAGCTAAACGAGGCTATCTTAATAGGTTACATATTGAAGGGGATTCTTCAGTTATCATTGATGCTTGTATTCATAGACACATTATTTCCTGGAAACTAAAGTATGTTCTCAGTCAAATCTGGAGACTCCTTGATGAATGTTAGGAATTTTTCCTTTCACATACTTATTGTGAAGGAAATAAAGTTGCAAATTTTTTATCAAATTTAGGATGTGATGGGGTTAATGTCTCTAATTTTCATTCTCTACCTTTTATTGAGCAACATAAGGTTTTAAAAAATCTTATTCACGATGACATGGCAGTAGCTAATAGTAGTAATGTTTGAGATAAGAAAGTTATCTTAAGATGCTGAGTATTTTTGTCTCATTTTCTGAGCTATGCATCATCCTTCAGGAGTGGAGCTCCTTAGTATTTTTCATTGTGAGTTGAGCTTAGTCAAATTTTTAGATGCCGAGATCTTTAGGCTATAGGTACTGAGTTATTCTACAGTGTTGAGAGTACAGGATCCTTTTAGTTGTTGAATACGCATTTTGATAACTGATGTTGAGTTCTTTAGCTATGACGAGTTCTTCAGGCTTTAGGTGTCGATTTTTTCAATAGTGTCAAGTATATAGGATCCTTTCAGGTGCCAAGTTGGCAATCTGATAACTGGTGCCAAGTTCTTTAGCTGTGCCGAGTTCTTCAGGCTTCAAGTGCCGAGTTCTTTAGTAGTGTTGAGTATACAGGATCCTTTCAAATGCCGAGTTGGCAATCTGATAACTAGTGCCGAGTTCTTTAGCTGTGCCGAGTCCTTTAGGCTTTAGGTGTCAAGTTCTTCTATAGTGTCGAGTATACAGGATCCTTTTAGGTGCTGAGTATGCATAAAAGTAATTAGTGTCGAGTTACTGAGTGCCGAGAAACTGAGTCTTTAATTCAGATGCCAAGTTTTTTTGAGTGTCTCTAATGCTGAGTTATGCTTATCAGATGCCAACTTACCCTGTTTATAAGTTGGTGTCATATGCAAATGAATTTAATGTTGCATGCTTTTATTCAGAGCATTTACACTAACTTGACCTCCAAAGTACAATTTTTAGGATCCAAATCTTTTATTATCTGATGATTTCCAATTTTGATGTTATGTTGGTCAATTGCTTCATGTGAAAAAATTTGAATATTTAAGGAGTAATGTTTGTAGTACTATTTACAGGTAGGATTAGGATGTCACTGGAGAGATTAAATGGAAATTTGCAATTTGATTATTTAATAAGTCTCATCGCATCATCTCAAAAAAATTTGTAAATGCTAAATTAGGCAAATCCAATTTGTAAGCTGAGATTGTGTTGAAATATGAATTCTGGGTGGGATATTGATTTGGCCTATCAACATGTCATATGCAACATCATTTAGTCATGCCAAAAAATTTTTGAATTTGGCTACAGCCGGCTTTAGATGAAGTTGTGCTTCCTAGGCATATAATGGATGAGGTGCTAAATCAAATGTTCACTATGAACTCACACTTGGTTAGTTCAGCCATTCAACGAATCATTGGTGAGGAGCTTCTCTGTCCCTCAGAACTTGTGTTTTTATATCCCTCCCAAGTCATATCTATTTTCCTCTCCAATGCCATGGATCTTATACAAAATCCAGAGTTACTTCAAGGATTGGCTCCTAAGGTAATTCTGCCACATTTCTTATTGGATTATAAATTGGAGATGGCCATGCAGAAATATGATTTATGGAATGGTATGGCTTTGGTAGGTGGTTTGTTTTCACATTTTCAAATCCTAAAAAAGCATGAATATTATATTGTTCTTGAGGTGATGAAGAATTCCATAGATAATTGCAATATAAATTATTTGAAACAATCTTTGCCTTTTGATCCATGATTTTTGGGTGAGCGGGTGGTGGAAAGAATCTTGTTAGTTGGAATGGCCATGATTAATTTGCAATCGGATCCTAATGTTTCAACCCCCACTTAGTTGAATGCATTGGTAGTAATTCCACAACCATTGGAACATAATCTTTGGGATTCAATTGGTGTGCCTAAATCTGATTTAGATTGGCTCGTACATAATTCATTTTCATGATTTGGCTATGGTATTCTCTTTTTTGGTCTCTAGCTCTTCTGTTCGTGTTCTTTTAGTTTGGGCAAAATTGCAAAGCAGTGGTTCATCTCAGCAATTATCTTTTTTTCAATTGGAGGTATCTCTTATGTTGTAGCTCTAAGTCTATTTGCTGCCAAACTTATTGTATATGTATTATGCAGAAGCTTAGACTGGGTTATCCTAAGATGGGTGATAACCTTTTGTAATTATTTGCTATTAATATATACATACATGTAAACTTTAGGGACACTGCTAGGTTTTCTTCACTGATTCTTTCCCAGTTGACCTCGTTGAATCAGATTAATAAATATTACAATGTCTTGCCACGTTTTCTTATATATATATATATATATATATATATATATTCATCAAAGTTCACTCAAGATAACTTTTATTACTACCTACATTCTATACTAACCACATATTGTCTTTTCCCTTAGAAAAATTTGTAAAGCTATAATCTAAAATCCTCTATATATAGTTTATAGTTACACCTAATCAACCAACACATTGAGCTAAAATGTTGAAAAAAGTTAAATGTATGCAATTTTTATCATTCACATACTAGTCTATTATTTGCAATGAACAAATGATTTACAAAAGGAAAGGATCTGACAAGCTAGTGTGAGTCAATGCATGAAATATTTATAATAAGAAAGGATTGATGTGCTAATGTGTTGAAAGTATATAAACATTAATAGCTAGATGTTATGGAATTTGAAGTTTTGACTTTAAACTAATGAAATTTATTTGTAGCTTATGCTCTACATTATCATCTTAAATGGATAAAAACAATTTTTTTAGATAAGAAATTGAAACTTCAATTATGTAACATTGAACCATCAATACCGTGATGCACCATCAAATTGTGGGACACATTATGTTTTTCGATAGTAAGCAATCTTTTAAGAAGGCTCTAAAAAACAAGGTTAAAAAGAAGATCTCTAACCTTCATAAAAGTAACCCTAATAATTCTAAAGGTGTGATTCCTCCATCTCAATAGGGGAACACTACCAATAGTGTCCCTCAATCTTTAGTGTCATCTCTTGATATTCCCAATTTGGTTAATTCTAGGGTGATTTGCAGCTCACCATATGCTCTATAACTTTACTTTAGCAAGAATCTAGAGCCCCCACCCACTTCAAATTCTAATTTATCCTATCTTTGTTCCCTCTCTAGATTCTTTAAAGTTAATCTTGGCCTTTAATCCTAGGTACCCAAATCCAATCTTAGGACACAAAATTCCCAAAAAAAATTAATACTAGAAGTTTAGGAAATGTTCTTTGGTTTCCGTGTGTTGCCCCTTTAGATCTTATCACCTCACCAACTCCCCATTCTTCCTACTTGGAGAAGGAGAACCAGACACCTATTTGCTCCATTATTAACAACTCCTTGGATATCCCCATAGTTGTTGACTCAATTAAAGAGTCCAAGGATGATGCCCTGACCATTGGTGGGCTAGAAGCCATCAAGATTTCCAATGAACTGTTGCAAATGATTGACAAGATCATGAGGGAAATTGTATATGGAACTAGTATAAGAATGTTCTGAATCATTATTTTGTCATTGATGTCAAACTTGGTACTTGCAGGAATGACAATTGCTTTAGTGATCCAAATACTATCAATTAGTTGATTGACAAGGAGGAGGCAATCAATATGATGTAACTAGAACACCAAGAGAAAGGTTGAAGTTATGATGTTGTAATGAAGTACAAGGATCAGCTAAGCCATTGATGAAAAAGTGTATTTGATGACATACTATAAGATACAGAGAAAGGGCACACTGTAACATATCAAAGATGTAAGGTTTTAGCTAAGTCTTTTGTAAAGCCCAACTAAGTTTATTAGAGAGAGGATGTTGAGCAAGCTAGTAGGTGCCGAACAGATTCCTAGTTGAAGCCGAGCAAATACAAGTGCTGAGAAAATACAAGTGCCGAGAAAATACAAGTGCCAAATAACACAGAGGTGCTGAGCACCAGTAAACCAATAGTGTCGAGTAACACAAAGGTGTCGAGCACTAGTAAATCAATAGTGCAGAGTTGCTGCATTATTTTGAAAATCAAAGATTCGCTAGATCTAAGCTGACAAGGTTGTTATATAGAAGTTTGTGAATTAAATGGAAGATAAGAATGACAAGTTGGTGGCACAGAACACCATGTAGAACATTTTTGAAGATACAACTAGACTCTAGATGAAGTTTCTAGATAAGAGCAAGATATGGGGTAGATACATCGTATCCTACCTAATCCATTTGAAACCCTAAAATTGGAGAGGGAGAATTAAGTAGAAAAGGAAAATTAGATTTATATTTAAGAAGTCATAAGTTCATGAAAAAGAAAGAGGGAGGCGATCAAGGATGGAAGCATAAAGTGCTGAAGGAGGTGCTAAGGAGAAAGAGAGCATAGTTACTCTGTTTCAATAAGAAGACCCTAGATACAGATGCATTGGTATGATGAGTAAGAAGACTCAAGGTGATGAAGCTTGAGAGGAAGACAAGCAGTCAGAGCTGAAGTGATTAAAGCCAAGCAAAAGGATTGAACTGAAAGTGTGATATGAAATCTACAAAGTATGTTGTAAGTTATATCAGATCAAAAAGTCATTATTGTTACTCTCTAGCAATTGTAACAGTTAGTTTAAATCCTATGGACTTAGGTTGGTTTAACAGCCATGAGGTAAATCCTTTAACAGGGTGACATTCCAAGTGAATGTTCCAAAGTCCTTTAACTAGGCCCATTCCTAATAGTTTGGTGAAATCCTCTAACAAGGTTACATTTAACAGTGTGTTGTAAGCCTTTAACAAGGCATCACTTTAGAAGAGTGAGAATCAAGTAGCATGTTATTGGTGGTTTTTCTCAAATTGGGTTTCCACGTAAATCATTGTGTCATGTGTTGATCTTGCATGTTTTATCTCTACATGTTGATTTACTGTAATCTGCTAAGGATGATTGTTTTAAGCTTGGATGGATGAAAAGTTTATGTGATCACTATAATTTGAGAACATTTTTTATTAGGGCATTTGGACCTTGAATAACTAATTCAACTCCCTCTCTTAGTTATTCTAAAGAATTCTAACAATTGGTATCAGAGCTAAACTACTGATTCAGTTTAAAGGGACTATAAGCAGAAAAGATCAAAATGCCTAAGAGAGAAGTTCCCAAGCTCAACAAAGATAACTTTGTTGCATGGAAAATTTTGATGAAGCTAAATCTTGGATCCATAGGAGATTATGCCCAAAATTCAATTGTTACTAAACATGTTGATCCAACTAGTACTCTTACTGCAGAAGATATGAAAAACAAACAGGAACACATTCAGACAATGCTGGAGATTGCTTCTACACTCAACTATGCTGAATTTGATGATATCAAAGGATGTGACCCTACATTCAAAATGTGGAAAGCCCTATCAGACATCTATGGAGGAGATTAGAATGTACAAAGAGCAAAAAGAGAAAGTCTCAGAGGAAAGTTTGATGATATGAAAATGGAGGAAAATGAGAATGCTGCTCAATATGGCACAAGAATAAAGGAAGTGGTAAGTGCAATAAGATGTTTGAATGGTCAATTGGATAAAGATACTATTAATAGTAAGTTCTTAAGAACCTTTCTCCCTATCTATGCTATTAGAGTATCAGTAATACAAGAGCTAAGATGTGTACCAGGAAACAATCTAAGTTTTGAAGGTATAGTGGGTAGACTCACTGTATTTGAGTTATCTAACTTTGACAACTACAGACCTGAGAATGTTGAATCTACTTTCAAGGCCAAGCTATCTTTAAAAGATGCTGAATAGGTAAAATCAAAGAAAGGAAGAAAAATAAAATATGTATCCAGTGATAGTAACATTGATGAGGAAGATGTGGAACAATTGGAAGCATTGCTTGCTAGAAGATTTCACAGAGGTAAAGGAAAATTCAAATGTAAGATGCCTATCATTTGTTTCAATTGCAATGAAGTAGGTCATATTGCTGCCAGGTGTACACAGAAAAAGGATTACAAGGAAGGCAACAAAAACAAATTCAGAAGAGATGATGACAAGAGAGATTACAAAGAAAAAGGCAAGAAGTGTTATATTGTTGAAGAAAATTCTGATGATAATGATGATGAAGTTGTTTATGTAGCCATGAAGGACCAATTTGATGAAGAAGAGCCTACAACACTTGTAACATGTATGAACAAGAATGACAGGTGGATCATAGACAGTGGATGCTCACATCACATGACATGAGACAAAAGTAAGTTTGTTAACTTTACTCAGTATGATGGAAATAGTGTTAGATATGGTAATGATGCTCCATGTCAAATCAAAGGAAAAGGTTCCATTAATCTCATAGAGAAAATTTCATGTGATAATGCATACTATGTTGAAGGATTAAATTACAATTTGCTAAGTGTCTCATAGTTAGGCAATGTAGGGTGCAAAGTGGAATTTGGAAACAAAACTGCAAAAATCTATGATACTGATGGTAAATTAATAGGAAAAGGAGATCAAATAAGAAGTAATATGTTTTACCTTGATATGGATGATGTTTCTTGTTTTATTGCAAAATTTGATGATGAATGGTTATGGCATAGAAGGCTATGTCATGTCAACTTTGAAAATCTAGTCAATATCAGTAAAATGAAGAAAGTCAGAGGTTTACCAAAATTGAAGAAGCCTGATAATATCATGTGCAAACAATATCAGCTAGAAAAGATGACAAAGTCAAGTTTCAAAAGAAAAAACTATACATCTAAAGAAGTACTTGAGTTAGTTCATACTGATTTATGTGGTCCAATGGAAGTACAAACCTATAGAAGAGATAAATACATAATGTTGTTTGTTGATGACTATTCTAGGATGATGACTGTTATGTTCTTAAAAAAAAAATCTAATGCTTTTCAAATGTTTAAGTGGTATGTGGCTAGAGTTGAAAAAGAAACAGGAAAGAGCTTGAAATGCCTAAGATCAGACAGAGGCGGTGAATTCACATCAAATGAATTCGAGATATTTTGTAATGATAAAGGAATCAAAAGACAAACGTCAGCTCCTAGAACTCCCCCATAGAATGGAATTGCTAAAAGAGGAAATAGATCTGTGGAATTGCCAGAACATTAATGATGGAAAAGATTGTTGCTCTAAAATACTGGAGAGAAGCTATAAGTGTAGCTGTTCATACATTGAACCAAGTACAAGTCAAGAAAGGTACAAAGACAACACCTTTTGAATTATGGTATGGTCACTCACCCAATGTAAAAAATTTCAAAGTATTTAGTTCAAATGCTTTATCCTTAAATATACTAGAAATGTAAAATTTGATGCAAAAAGTGATGAAGGCATATTTCTTGGTTACTCCACTAGAAGTAAGGCATACAAGTGTTTGAATACTAACACTAAAAAAATTGTGGAAAGTGCAAATGTAAACTTTGATGAGAACATAGAAGTCCAAGCTAAAGAATCAAAGAAAATGGAAGAGTACAGAACCTTTGTGTATTCTTATGATGGAATGCCTATTGATGAGGATAATGTCAATCAAATTGAAACTCAACAAAAAATTTCAATTTCAGTCGAGTCATAACCAGTGAATGTCGAGTTGCATTTAGAAGTCGAGTTGTAGAATGAAGAAAATGCACAATCTGATTCTGAAGATAGTACACATGAAATAGATGAAGAACATCCTGACAATGAAGTGCATAGTGATCCTAAATTTGAAAGATCAAACATGGAAACAAGGACAGAGCCAAGATTATCCAAATATGTAAAAAGACATCACCCTACTGAATAGATAATTGGTGACAAAGATGCAAGACCAATGACAAGGAACATACTAAGACATGAATCATGTCTGATCAACAAACTTGAACCTAAAATAGTATATGGTGCATTACAAGATGATGACTAGTACAAAGCTATGGAAGAAGAGATTGATCAAATAAAGAAAAACAAAACTTGGAGTTTGGTTCCCAGATCAGTTGACAAGAATGTGATTGGCACCAAGTGGGTATTCAGAAAAAAGCTAGATGAGAATGGTGAGATTACCAGAAACAAAGCTAGATTGGTATGCAAGGGTCATGCTCAAGAAGAAGGACTAGACTATGGGGAAACATTCGCCCCTATTGCTAGAATGGAAGGAGTAAGAACTTTACTTGCATATGCTGCATATAAAGATTTTAAAGTCTATCAGATGGATGTAAAGTCTGCTTTTTAAAATGGTATACTAGAAGAAGAAGTCTACATTGAACAAACAGAAGCATTTGTTGATGAAAACAACAGGGATATGGTTTGTAAGCTACATAAAGCACTCTATGGTTTGAAACAAGCACCTAGAGCATGGTATGAAAGACTTCAAAAGTATCTAGTGCAAATAGGATTTGAAACAACTGATGATAACATCAACATGTACATCAAATCAGAAGAAGGTAAGGATATTATTGTATTTGAAATCTTTGTGGATGACATAGTGTTTGGAGGTAAGGAAGTACTATGCAAAGGCTTTGCTGACAAAATGAAACATGAATTTGAGATGTCTATGTTTGGTGAGATCAAATTTTTTGTTGGATTACAAGTACATCAACTCAAACATGGTATATTTGTGACACAATCAAAGTACATCAAAGAGATTCTTAAAATGTTTGGATTGGAGGAGTCCAAACTAGCCAGCACACCAATGACAACAGGAAATAAGCTATTCAAAAATGATGAATCAGCTGAAGTCAATCAAATAATGTATAGATCTATGATTAGAAAACTACAATATGTTGTACATAGTAGACCAGACATAGCATTAGCAGTTGGAATAGTGGCTAGCTTCTCTGCTAATCCTAAAGAAAATCATCTCATAGCAGTAAAAAGAATAATGAGGTATCTTAAAGGAACTGATAACTTTGGTCTATACTACAAAAATAATGGAAAGTTTGAGCTCAATGCATATACAGATGCAGATTGGGGAGGCAACATTGATGATAGAAAAAGCACAAGTGGAGGTGCATTATTTTTAGGCAAAAGGCTAGTTACTTGGACTAGCAAGAAACAAACATGCACATCCCAGTCCACTACAAAATCAGAATATGTGGTAGCAGCAGTCAATTGCACCAACATTGTGTGGCTCACACATCTATTGAAAGGAATGAAAGAAGAGGTAACAAAACCTGTGATATTGTATTGTGATAATAAAAGTGCTATAAACATATCCAAAAATCCAGTAATGCATGCAAAAACCAAGCACATCCCAATCAAGTATCACTATCTCAGAGAATTGGTAGAAGACAAACAAGTGAAGTTGGAATACATTCACACAAAGGAACAAACTATAGATATCTTCACCAAACCATTGCCCAAGGATGCTTATGAATATCTTAGAGGCAAGTTGGGGGTAATACCTCTAACTCAAGCAGTATAAAATAATAAGGAAGCTGCCCTGCATCAACAACAATAAATCATTGAAATATCAAAAGAATGATGCAGAGGATGACAACAAGAGTAGAAACTTTAAATCAGTCACAAGCATGGTGACAGAGGGAGAAGACATCAAGAAGCCAAAGCTTATATTTTGCATGATTAAGATGCTATATCTTTGGCATTCATGTGAAAGAGGGAGAAATATGCAGAAACCTGATCAATACAAAGTAAGAGGAAGATATATATGAAAGAGGGAGATATATGAGATCAGTAGTAAAGATGCAACAACCAAGAAAAGTAGTAAACAACATATGCAATCTTTGGTGGTAACTAAGTTGATCAATTGATCAGTTTGGTTTGCCATCAATGCCAAAGAGGGAGATTGTTGGAAATGATTGACAAGATCATGAGGGAAATTGTATATGGAATTGGTATAAGAATGTTCTCAATCATTGTTTTGTCATTGATGTCAAACTTGCTACTTGCAGGAATGACAATTGCTTTAGTGATCCAAATACTATCAATTAATTGATTGACAAGGAGGAGGCAATCAATATGATGTAACTAGAACACCAAGAGAAAGGTTGAAGTTATGATGTTGTAATGAAGTACAAGAATCAGCTAAGCCATTGATGAAAAAGTGTATTTGATGACATACTATAAGACATAGAGAAAGGGCACACTATAACATATCAAAGATGTAAGGTTTTAGCTAAGTCTTTTGTAAAGCCCAACTAAGTTTATTAGAGAGAGGATGCCGAGAAGCTAGTAGGTGCCAAACAGATTCCTAGTTGAAGTCGAGCAAATACAAGTGCTGAGCAAATACAAGTGTTGAGTAACATGGAGGTGCCGAGCACCAGTAAACCAATAGTGCCGAGTAACACGGAGGTGCCGAGCACCAGTAAATCAATAGTGCAGAGTTGCTACATTATTTTGAAAATCAAAGATTCACTAGATCTAAGCCGACAAGGTTGTTATCTAGAAGTTTGTGAATTAAATGGAAGATAAGAATGATGAGCTAGTGGCACAGAACACCATGTAGAACATTTTTGAAGATACAACTGGACCCTAGATGAAGTTTCTAGATAAGAGAAAGATATGGGGTAGATACATTGTATCCTACCTAATCCATTTGAAACCCTAAAATTGGAGAGGGAGAATTGAGTAGAAAAGGAAAATCAGATTTCTATTTAAGAAGTCATAAGTTCAAGCATGGAAGCATAAAGTGTTGAAGGAGGTGCTAAGGAGAAAGAGAGCATAGTTACTCTATTTCAATAAGAAGACCCCAGATACAGATGCATTGGTATGATAAGTAAGAAGACTCAAGGTGATGAAGCTTGAGAGGAAGACAAGCAGTCAGAGCTGAAGTGATTAAAGCCAAACAAAAGGATTGAACTGAAAGTGTGATCTGAAATTTGCAAAGTATGTTGTTAGTTATATCAGATCAAAAAGTCATTATTGTTACTCTCTAGCAATTGTAACGGTTAGTTTAAATCCTATGGACTTAGGTTGGTTTAATAGCCATGAGGTAAATCCTTTAATAGGGTGACATTCCAAGTGAATGTTCTAAAGTCCTTTAACTAGGCCCATTCCTAATAGTTTGGTGAAATCCTCTAACAAGGTCACATTTAATAGTGTGTTGTAAGCCTTTAACAGGGCATGCTTTTAATAGGGCATCACTTTAGAAGAGTGAGAATCAAGTAGCATGTTACTGGTGGTTTTTCCCAAATTGGGTTTCCACATAAATCATTGTGTCATGTGTTGATCTTGCATGTTTTATCTCTACATGTTGATTTACTGTAATCTACTAAGGATAATTGTTTTAAGCTTGGATGGATGAAAAGTTTATGTGCTCACTATAATTTGAGAAAAAGTTTTATTAGGGCATTTGGACCTTGAACAACTAATTCACCCCCCCTCTCAGTTATTCTAAAGAATTCTAACACGAACTTGAAGAAAAATTATGTAACTATGAGCTTGCAATCATCCTAGATACTCCTCTCCTTCCTCCTCCTCCTTTCAACATGCCTCCTTTACCCCTTAAAGCATATATCAAATATTGAAACCCTCTTGGTAAGTATAGGCAAGATTCTCCAAGGAAATAATGGTCTAATGCAGTGCAAGGTAGAAGAATCCCCAAAGGAGATGTCTTAGCCCCCAAAAAAAACCATATAGTAGAAATAAAACAATAACACAAGACATGATGCCAATACACAACACTTTATTCATAAAATAATGGATTGCATGGAATGTGTCAAGCTATAAGGCCTTCTTAGTTATGACCAAATACAAAGAAAGCAATAGTTTTGTGAGATCCCTCAAGATCAAACCCAAACACTAGCTAGTCTAGATCCACACTTTGGTAGAAACCTCCAAGGAAGATCTAAACTTGTGCTTGCAAGCCCACCAAGCAATCTTCTTGTTTTCCAAGTCTCAACTACTATCCCTTCTCAAAGTTCATTCCTCTGCCACATCCTTTTCTCCAAGCTTGATGATTAATCACTAAAGATTTTAAAAGACCCCATACTTATATACAACTAAGCTACAAATCAGCCTAGTAAGTTACAAAATAAAAAAACCCTTACAATAAATAGATGTTGAGCCACAAGTCAGTCTTTAATAGATATTAAATACCAAATGCCTTAAAAGGCTTCCAACACTTATTAAATACATCAAGAATAATTAAATAGCCCAAAATAGGTCCACAAAAACTCCAATGATTTATCCACATCATGATCCCAATCCTCATACAATAAATGCACTAAATCATCTGAAAAAATCCATGAGAACTCCATCCCGCAAGCCACACTTTTGAGCATCGGCAACCACCACAAGCATCACCAAGCTCCCACAAGTATTTCTCAACAACATAGTACATGTTGAGAAATACTATATGCCGAGCTCCTCCAATGATTGAGCACCATGAAAATCAAGTACATTAGTAACACTATGCCCAGTAATGATTGGGCATCCACATTTCTTCTTCAACCAAGTTCTCCAAATCCAAGGCTAAAACTACTCCAACATGCATGATTGCTAACTACCCTAGGATTCTCTTGCATCAAACACCCTATGTGCAAAAATATGTTCTTAGTAGCTGGAAGAACATCTTTTTGGATTCAACACATAAATCCTAAATTGAATCCTCACATTCATTTCCTCCAAGTCCTCAACTTGTACATTATTTCCCTTGTTCCACTTTTGCTTCTTCACATCCATCCTCAATGTTCCAAAGGCTTGCTTTATATGCTAATCTATAACCCTCTTGGAAGACTTCAGCTCAATGTGGCTACCAATACCTAGGTTCCTCCTACCAAGTTCTTCATTCTACAAAAGAATTAGGTAATGCTTCCTACCACCTTTCTCAATAGTAATCACATTCTTGACACAATCTTGCACAACCCTACAATCATACTGCCAAGGTCTCCCAAGTAATATGTGATAACTACTCATGTCCACAATATCACAAAATACTTGATCCTTATATTACCCAATCTAGAAATCAGCAAGACATTGCTCCCTCACTTCTAAAGAATGTTCATCTTGTAACCAACCACTCCTATAATGACAAGGATATCTTACTCTCTTCAAATCAAGTTTTTGAACCATCTCCTTAGCAACAAGGTTATCTGTACTACCACTATCCACAATCACTTTGTAGATTTTACCACTAGATTTACAACAAGTCCTAAACAAATTACTCCTTTTATAGGATTTTAGTGTCCTATGACTAACCACTACTCACCAAGCTAGTAATTAATTATCTCCTTTCTTAGGTTCACTGACATGGTTTTCAACCTCATTCACAAAAATATTTATTTTGCCACTAGTAGTAGGAAATTCATAAGCTCTATGTCCTTCTTCATGACATCTAAAACAAATACCCTTAAACTCACCTCTACCTATCCTTCTCTTCTGAACATCAGGTTTTGGTTCATATTTTGTACTTGATTTAGCCTTTGGCGAGTAGTCTTGCTTCTCCTTCCCTCAAGAGATACTTGATTTTTCCTCTTCAACTTCTCTTCTACTCTCAAAGCATACTGAGAAGCATACTCAACCAAAGAAATATTCATCATACCAACCTCATCCTAAATATTGAATCTCAAAATATTACTATATCTAATCACCTTATCCTTAGACAATTCTCCATGCCCAAATCAAATAGTCAACATGTAAAAATCCTCTGTATAATCTTTCACAGTCATATCATTTTGCTTCTAATTCTACAATCTCTTCAACAAATCAAGTTCATAATCCACATGAATGAACTTAGCCTTCATTTTAGTTACCATTAGTCTCCATCTAGTGATCTTCATTTCACCTTCCTCTTCTCTGTCTTGTTGTAATTCCATCCACCAAAGAGTAGCATGTCCCTTCAACTTAGTCTATGCAAACTTCACTCTAAGAGGATCTCCAATATCCTCTAACTCAAAGTATTTTTCTAATTCACCATTCCAATCAATCAGGTCTTCAGGATTCAAAGTACCTGATAAATTAGAAACCTTCATCTTATGCTTCAACTTTAACTAAGATCCAATTCTATCAAATTGAGTAGCCCTATTTCCCATAGGTCTCTCAACTTGGTCAGTTTTACCTCCACTACTCAATCTAGTAACCTCAAAGTCTTTGATAACTTCCTCGTAACCATCTTCAATACTTGCATGTCAAGGTACACCACCTATAGCACTTAAGATCTCAATGATCATATCACTCTTCATTAGCGCCATCTTATATCTGAATTCTTCTTTAATTTTCTCAGGTATCCTTGCTTCTACAACATGATAGAGATCTTAAATTTCCCTAGAGTTAAATTTTCTTGGAGGAATCTTCCAATATCTTTACAAACCCTCTGTAATAGATCCACCATATTTAGCATTCAAAAAGATAATTGTCACCCTAGGTCCTAGTGCAAACTACCTTGACTTTGGTGATTTTTTTACACACTTAGGAATAACTATGCTTTGGCACCATCTAATGCAGTGAAAGGTAGGAGAATCCAAAAAGTAGATGTCCTAGGCCCCAAAAAATAATCATATAGTGGAAACACAACAACATGCAAGATTTGATACCAATTCACAACACTTTATTCATAAAATAATTGATTACATACAATGTGTTGGGCTGTAAGGCCTTCCCAATTATGGCCAAATACAAAGAAGGTAATATTTCTACAAGATCCCTCAAGATCCAACCCAAAAACTAGCTAGTCAAAATCTACACTTTGGTAGAAATCTCCAAGGAAGATCTCAACTTGTGCTCATAAGCCCACCAAGCAATCTCCTTGTTTTCTAAGCCTTGGCTGCTAGCCCTTCTAAAATTTCACTCCTCTATCGCATCCTCTTCTCCAAGCTTGATGATTAATCACTAAAGACTCCACATGACCCCCTACTTATACCCAAATAAGCCACAAGTAAGCCTAGTAAGCTACACATTAAATAAACCCTTACATTAAATACATGTTGAGCCAGAAGTCGGCCTCCAATAGATATTAAATACCAAATGCTTTAAAAGGCTTACAAAACTTATTAAATACATCAAGAAAAATTAACCAAGACCAAAATAGGTCCACACACACTCCAAAAATCAATCCACATCATGATCCTGATCCTCAAGAAATAAATGCACCAAATCATTCAAACAAATCTATGAGAATTCCATCCCACAAGCCACATTACTAAGCATTAGCAACCACCACAAGCATCACTAAGATCCCACAAGAATTACCAAGAAACATAGTACATGTCAAGCTCCTTTAGTGATTGAGCACCACAATGATTGAGTATGTTGGTCAACACTACACCCAGTAATGGTCGAGCATCCACACTTCTTCTTCAACCAAGATCTCTAACTCCAAGGACAAAACCACTCTGACATGCAAGATTTCCAAATATAGTAGGATGCTCCTACATCATGGTTATTTGTAATTAGGAAGATAGTTATCAAGCCTTTTCCAACTTCTACTTATAGTTATTCATTTTGTAAGATGATGGAGTTTAAATGAGATTTATTAAGGACAAGATCAAAGGTTTTTCCTTATAGTAATGATCTAAGACCAGGTTATAGTTCAACCCATGCAAACCTTTCACATTCTCTTGTTCAACCCATATAGACTAGGAAATAACATAATAATTAAATTGCTAAGCATTTGATGAAAGAAATGAATACTTATATATAATATATTAACATGTCCTTAAATTTGGATATACTATAGTATATGATTAATTTAAAAAAAGAAACGTGCTAGTATCCTCTGAGCAATACTTTAATCATAAAATTAATATATTACAAATAATATTCAAGACCAATGGGCCAAGATATGGAGTAAAACACCAAAACATGATTTGTTAAATTTTTCATTGGAATAATCATGCTTATATGATTCACAAGTTTATCCAATAATCAACAAATTCCTTTGAATATATAAATGTATATTCCTAATATTACAATGCTCCGAAAAACCTTTAGAACCAAACTTCCATAAATTGTACATCTTTGAAAAGTAGTATGACCAAACAAAATACATACCCCATTGTTATAACACATAACAAAAAATCTTAAAGTGGATCATGATATTCTTATACATATTTGGACCTTCTTCTCAATGCATTAAGCAACATTCATAATTGGACCTTCTTCTCAATGTTTTTCTTATCTACATTTGAGGTCAATTTTTGACCTTTTATTTTGATCAAGGCCTTTTTTGGCTTGTTCAATTCTCATTTTTTTGTTTGTGAGCCCGATTTGGTCAAAATTTTGACCAAATTAGGATCATTTTTTTCATTTATGAGCCTAATTTGGTTGAAATTTTGACCAAATTGGACTCATAAATAAAAAAGAAAATAAAAAGGAGCATGTAAGATTTATTTCACATTTTGGTAGGAGCTAGTTTGGAGGTCTACCTGCTTTGGAGGTTTGCATTCCAAGGAATTGAACTTGGAGATAGGGGAGGGCTTTTGATTCTTGGGGGGTGGGGGGGGAGTTTCTAGTGCTTGCCAAAAGTTTTTTTGTGAACTTTTTATTTTGTCTTTGTGCACTACTGGAGGAATTGGAGCTAAGGATTGTGGGAGATAAATAATCATATCTCATGGGAGCTGAGGATTGTAGAAGCCAATTTTTTTAGGATTGCTAGGATTGTGCCTAGCAAGATCATCAAATCTTTTGGTCATTAGGTTTTGAGATTGTGAGACCATGTGTATGAAGTTTTAATCTAGGAGCAAAGGTGAGCCAAGTAGCATTGAGATAGTGAGAGTCGGGTTTTCAATGCACAATTTTTCTACCACAAGATGCACCAGCAACATCCCATATAATTTTAGGGAATCCCTGCTACTCTATTTCAGTAGTGTAATGCCCCTTCGATGATGGCATTGTTGTTTGAGGAAGCATTAAATTTTTTTATCTTGCAATGTACAAGAAACTCAAAGCTCAGAAAGATTTCATCTATGTTTAACGATAGAAGGATTTCAAGAGATATAATTTTCTCGCGCTCTTTAAATATGCCTATATATTTTTGGGATTATGATTTTTGTTCAATAAGGAATGAGATTGATCTCTTCTTTCTATAGATTGTTGCTTGTGGAGTAGTAGTCAGGACATGCAATTTTGGTGTAGTAGACTTTAAAGATACACCTATATACAAGGAAGCTATTGAGTCTCAAGATTTGTTTGAAGGGGCACCCAAAACACCTAAAAATTTATAATAGGTGTGAAACTGAAAATTGAAAGAATAGAAAGTGATTTTACTATCTACATTTGTGATTATAGATTGCTAGAGAGTGGGCATTGAGATTATTTTGAGTTTACTTATCAATGATAAGATCTTGGCAAAAGTGAAGTCCCTTGAGTGTTATGAACAAGGATGGGAACTTCATTCATGTGTGAATTATACTACAATCATCTACATAGATTCAATTAAGATGATCAATATCATAATCATATATGAAAGATTCTTTAAATGAATTAATTAATTAAATAAAAAATAAAATTCTATTTATTGCAAAAAAAAAAAAACAAAATTTGAATAAATAAGAAAATATGATTTAACTAAAATAATTACTATATAAAATAATAAATTAATGATATAAATATGATTAAACAATAACTCATTCCTTCGTAGATAAATGCATAAAATAATGATAACATGACAAAAATCAAACTCTGATGACTAGAAGAATAACACTAACTCTGCTAAAATAACCCCTAAATAGCTAAGATGATTGTGAAGCAATTTAAATTGTTTAAAAAAATATATTAGAGATATCCATGTTGGTAATTTCTTTCACAAAAAAATCTAGTAGTTGTTTCCAAATGGCTAGCAACACTCGAATCATATTTGATTCTATTAATGCATATCTTTTACAACCAATTACATGAGCATACAACATCATGGGCCAATAAAAAACTACATTGATTTTTTAGGTAATGAAAAAATGAGAGTTGGTATAATGTGATTAACTCTTCTTGAATTGGAATTTTCTAATTAGAGAAGACAACTTGGTGCCACCTCATCATCCTTATCCTATATCTCCATTTGAGGAGATGTATTTTGAATG
The DNA here is from genome assembly GCA_028749045.1 of Cupressus sempervirens. Classification (NCBI taxonomy): domain Eukaryota; kingdom Viridiplantae; phylum Streptophyta; class Pinopsida; order Cupressales; family Cupressaceae; genus Cupressus; species Cupressus sempervirens. The sequence continues at coordinate 655,107,246 of CM053783.1, forward strand.
CTGGTTTGTGCAATGTGGCTATTTCAACTAAACATATTTAAATATTTATCAATTATTAGAAAGTATCTATCAACATTTCTAACTTTGATTAGCTCTTTTGAAAATATCAACTTCTTAAGGATGAATGTGCTAGCCCATGTCCTCAAATGCTTCATCTTGTGAATCTTCTCTATCTGTTGAGATCTTTCTCATGCCTTAAGTTGAATTTGCATCTTGAACTTATATCTCAATCTAATTTGCACTTGATTGTATTTGAAGATGTCTTCATATGATTGTACCTGGCTTGATCTTGAACCTGAATTGCACTTTGATGATGTGTCTTCGTCTCATTTGGATGTCTTGAAATTTGAAGTACTCCTCGTGTAGCTTGATCTTGTTTGAAGTCCCAAACTTGAGCTTGTAACATCATCTCCATCTTCCACCTCCCAGACCCTACATCTTTGACCTTGCAAAATAAGGAAGGAAAAAAAATGAGTTTATTGAATGATAAACTTTGGATGTTTTCATAAGACTACATTACATTAGTATCAAAATAGACCTTGGATTATCGATTGATTGAAGTTTCAAAGCAACGATCATTCCTCCTGCAAATGTTTTAATGAACTACATATCTAGCTAGAATATATTAATCATAGATTGCCTCCAAGTGGAGGTTGGTTTCCTTCATTTCTTGCAAGTCTTGAGATATTAAAATGTGGGAATAAGTAAGTCTTCTAGTTCAAACAAGTTACATATTTAACTCTTTTTATCCTTTCCATCAAATATTGAAATGAAATTATTTATATTCAATTAGATTTCAATTTCCCTAAGATTTTAACATCCCTCCAATGATCATCCACAGATTCAAATTGCAATATGTTGTAAATTAATTGTGAATATGTTGTACTATAGAGTTCATTGCTACTAGTCTTGGGATACCTCATTATTTTTTAGTTGTCTATTTTAGGGTTGGAGGGTTGAGTTGATCAAAATAATCCAAAAAAGAACTTAAAAAAGAAGAAGTCTAAAGTATGTCAAATTCTACCTAGATTCTATTGCTGATGTCAAAATTTCATAATCCTAAAAGTAAATATAACTAAAAAATACTTGCAGAGTCAACTTTCTCATAAAATCTAGGTGCACTCTAGGGTTAGCTTTAGTTATATCTTAAACTTTTATAGCCAATTCATCTAAAATTGTTAATTAGTTCAAGGTATAGGGTTGTATTTATTACTATATTTTTTTTTCCCTTAATTTTCACCAAAAAGGAAAGCTTAAAGTGATATGAATGTAGGATTTAGTGAGAAGTAACATTGGCGAATCTTTAATTTCAACATGGAGAGGTATAGTTTTAATAACTATCCATCAAAATTTATCATAGATGTGAATGATAGTAATAATAAAAAGTTTTAGATTGTGTAGTAGTACTTGACGAGCTAAGAGATAAAACACTTCGATTATAAATTTGGGTTAACATGTTCTCCTTGAGTGAGCTCAACTACTCCTTATGGGCACAATGATTCATAGAAGACCACTATGTTATAATGAGAACTCATGTGTACCATACTGATTGTAAATTTAGTATAGATGAACAATTAAATACCAAGGTGATGATCTTGGTGATTAGATATTATATAATGAGTATTGTATATTGTATAATTAACAAAGAGTATTATTAGTAGACAACTTTTTATTGATTATAATATGTGTGAATTTGAGTGAAGTGACCAAATTTTTCTTTCAAAACCATATGTGCAGATATAAACATTAAGTACAACATATCCAATATTTTGTAGATTTACACATTAATTAGACCAAATTTTTCTTTCAAAACAATATGTGCAGATATAAACATTATGTAAAACATGTCCAATATTTTTGCAGATATACAAATTAATTACACTAAATTTTCCTTTCAAAACCATATGTGTAGATTTAAATATTAAGTACAACATGTCCAATAATTTTGTAGATATATTTTCCTATGAAGAAAGACCATGTCTGACAATATGAACCCAGAAAAAAATAACAAGAAAATTGATAGATTATGATCTTAGTTCTATAGAAAAGTTGATAAATGTAATTGTCCTTGTAAAAAGTGTAAGGGCTTAAAGAATCAAAGAATTCTAACCACAATAGCCTAGAGCCATTGTAGGCAACATAGTCACATTGAAGGGGGCCATGATTTATGTCAATTGGTGAATGTGGATTTCCAACTGGAGGAACATAGAGGTGTGAATATCCAAGCCAAGGATAACACTCCCATCGAAGAAGATGGTATTGGCCTAGCTGATGAAGATGCTTACTATGATGGTACTAGCACATTTGATAATGATGATGAAGATGGTCTTGATACATCTATACTTGAGAAGGCATATGAGCCCCTATACCAAGGCCCCCAAACAACTCTTCTCTTTGATATAGTGTTGTTGGTGAACTTGAAGGTTATGAATGGTTTATCCAATGTAGCAATGCCACATATGCTAAGGAATTCCATTTTTGTCATCTTCAATGTTAACATACCATTACTATTCATTACATTAACAATTCATATTTTTTTTTATAGGTTGATAGGTGGGTTTTTATTACCACCATCAAATATTTTGTCTCATTTGTACCAAGAATTATCCTCCATTATGAATCAAATTAGAATGAAGTATTAGACAATCCATGCATGTCCCAATGATCACATTCTATGTCATAAAAAAAATTAATTTGCAATATAATGTCTTGATTATCATATTAGTAGATATCGGTTAGATCAAATAACAAAAAAGGTGCCTCACAAGGTTCTTCGATACATTCTTATTATTCCATGTCTTGAATGATTATTTAGGTGCACTAGCTTGGCATAATTTATGGATTACCATGTGAGCAATAGAAGTCAAGATGAAATTACAAGAATTCCTATAGATGGTTCTACATTTAAAGAGATAAAAAAAATATGGCCACACTTTAAAGAAGAACCTTATAATCTCAAGATTGCATTTGCAGCAGACGGTGTCAATCCATTTGGAGATATGAGATCTATTTACTCAGTGTGTCCTATTTTTTTTATTAACAATAACATTCCTCCTTGGATGTCCATAAAGAGGAAGCACATAATTTTGTCAATGATTGTACTAGGTATTTTTTCATTTAATAGTTATCTAAATTAATTTATAAATAGTGTATCAAAATGGTCATAATAATTATGTAATATTTATGTTCATCCAATTACTAGGTAAGTACCAAGTTAAAGATATGAAAATGTATATTGAGCCCCTTATTGACAAGTTGTTGAATTTATAGAATGGGGTCACCATTTATGACATCTCTAGACCAATAGGACAAAGACAATTTCAATTTCATGCAATGCTTGTATGGACAATACATAATGCCTTTGGGCTAAGTCATTTTTGCAGTATGTTATATTGTTAAGGTCACATATTTTTGGTTTTTTATAGTGCTTACACATTATTTTTATATGTTTAAGTTGCACATGATAATTGTACATGATCTTTTAGGTCTTCAGACAAAGAAAAAATTCACATGTCCAGTTTTTGGTCTGAAGATGAAAAAAAGTAGGTGTTTGATGAGTTTAGACATTTTCTCCACAATAATAATAAGTATCAAATTACTAAAAAAAATCTTTGTAATAGAAAATAAGAGACAACATCAAGGCCAAAAAGAATGACACTTCATCTATAGAGGTTGGAATACAATCGACTAAATCACTAAGGTAATGTTCAGTTTGTGATCCAAAGTTTGAAATTTATATTTTGATATTGTCTTTTATTTAGTATTAATGTAATTGATGCTTGTGAAGGTCATTAAGGCATCAATGACTAACTTTCTATAGGAATAAAAAGTTATCATACTCAATTTAGTAGATTACCACACTACAAGGATCTCTCAATCATGCATTTATCTGATGCTATGCATATTAGAAAGAATGTAACAAAGACACTATAGAAAATATTGGATGGAAGACATGATAGAGAAAAAAATTCCAAATTTTTTAATACATTCATGCATCCAATCATGCACTAAAAAATTTCATTGAATCAAATGGCAATGGAGACCACATAAATATGAGTGCCCTTCCTTGGTTATTAATGAAGCAACAAAGTGATGCATTAAAAGAAGTCATAAAAAAAAAAATTCATAGGATTTGTTGCAAATATAAGCAATATTGTATCAAAGAAAGATGATTTTGGGCAAAGGTTGAAAATACATGATTGGCATACTTTTGTCAAGGTAATTCATGTTCTCTATTTACAATATATTTATAAAATTACATGTACTACCTATTGTATTATTTCATAATATATTGAGAAAATCATTTTTTAATGATTGTAGTATGTCCTACCTCTATCCCTCCCACACTAGTTTGACAACAGTATTAAAAAATTTAAATATGATCTTGGAAAATACATGAGGTTAGAAATGTTATTTCTTAGATTTTTTGTACATATATTATATTTATGACTTACTTTACTTTTTATGTAATTTATTGTATATTTTTATCTGAAAAATCATTTATATGTTCTTGAATGTTGAATTTGTTAGGTGGTTATCATCTAAAGAAATTGATAAAAAAGATATAAAATATTGGAAGAGAAAAATTCCACAGTTTATGTGTGAAATGAAAGTGTCTACCCTCAATTTTTTCAATGCTCAATAACACTACCTCATACATCAAGTTGAGGGGATTAAATCACATAGACCTTTACAAACTAGGTCAATGTGGATGGTTAAGAGGCACTTGAAATTTATGAAGGGCTTGGGTCAATAAAGAGAATATCCTAAGGGTTCTATAATAAATGGATATATGGTATACCAGATCATGATGTACATTAGTGAATATCTTTCCAAGTTTACATCAAAGTTCCATGTAGATCGCATTTGAGATCCTAACTCTATTAACAAATTCAAAGGGGAATATTTGATGGGAAAATGTAGATTGAGAAAAATGAGAGGTAATTATAAGATGTTATTGTAATTAATTAATTCTTATACATCATCAATATAAGTTGTTTCTAAATAGTCTAGTTCTTTTCTTTATAGTTGGTCATAAGTGGGATGCACTACATTTGTATATTGCAAACAATCTTTGATTGGATGATAGTATGGATTCAATAGTCTCAATAAAATGGTTGCTCATTAATATGGGATGGTGTTGTATCATTGGTTAAAGAAGCTCATCACAATGGAGATCCCAATGTTACACCAATGGTACTTGATTTGGCATATGACTTAAGAGACAGCAAGGTACATAGAAGATTACTAATCATGACATATAAGTTTAATATCAACTCATAGATTGATGCAAATAATTTTGACATGTTTGAATAATTGTAGATCAAACACCACAAAGCTATGTACTACCATGGTCGTAAATTTTACATAAAAATGTTAGACTAAACAAAGAAAACTTGTGATTCTGGGATAAGTGTAGTCTTCAAAGTCACCAATATTTTATCTAGAAATGACATACATTCTCAAAAATCTAAAAATAAATACTATGGAAATTTGGATGATATACTTGGGTGCAACTTTAATTTATTCAAATTAGTTCTATTTGTAATCAAATGGTATAGGCTACAACTAAATCAAAATGATCCTGATAGGATTGTTATTGAACATGATAGTGGATTTAAAATGATTAGTACAAGGTCATTTGAGCCAGTTGGAGATGAACCCTATGTTCTTCAAAGACAATTTGATAAAGTTTTTTACTTTGGCATTCAACATAAACTAAGTTGGTCATTTGTTGTTAGACATTATCCAAGAGGAAGGTCAATAAAGTATAATGTGATGGAAGAAGAAGATACTGAAAAATCAAAAGATGAAGTAAATGATGATCAAAGATGACAATTATACAATGATGAAGAAGAAGAAGATAGATGATGATGGTGATGATGATGATGATCATAATCATGTTGATGAAGATAGTGATGATCAAGGTGATGATGGTCATGATGATGATGGTCATGATAATGGTGATGAAGATGATGATGATGGTGATGAAGATGGTGGTGGTGATGACAATGATCAAAGTGACAAGTATGATGATGGTGATGAAGATGATGACATGGATAAAGATGATCATCAATGACATGATCAATACCAAGTATGATGGGGTCATGATTTATTTATAGAAATTTGTTTGACTTGTATGTTTTTTATAATTAAGTTATTATGTGTTGAAATCTATTGTCATTTGTAGCATATATATCATGTAATTTTTGGCTAACTTAAGATAAATGATTTACATATGTAGGTTATTTAATGCCTTTGACCAAGATCTTGCACAGTCACATGGATCTATAGGTATAATTCAATAGACCCTATAGATATAATTTTTTATTTGCATATCTTCTCTTTAGGTATAGCAACATCAACTTTAATCCTAGTATGTCTCTCATTTTATAGATTGTAGGTATCACCAAAAAGGTATTTGTCTAATTTGTCTTCCTCTGTTAATGCTTTATAGCATCAATCAGATAAAAGATATAGTGTTAACCTAAAGGACATCTCCTTGATTAAATGTTATCATAGATATAACAATATAGATCTATGAAATATATATATATATATATATATATATATATATATAAATTATTAGTTTCATGCTCATAGTTTTTATTTAATGAGATGTGCCCCTTGTTAAATGTTATGTTCATATCTCCCTTCAAATATATTTATAGGAGTAAGAACCTTCCTTTGAAACATGCATAATATCAAAGTGCTATTACAAAGTGAGGTTCTAAGTGTAAGGTTTTAGTTCATACAAAAATATAAATTTATAAATCTAATCAAACTTTAGCATGGTAGCAGTGCAAGTCTAAGAGACAATTTAGATTAGATTTATTTAATAAGTTCACTCAAACATTATTAAACCCTACTTATCAAAATGATAAGCGGAATGAGGATTGAAGATAGACTCAAAGGTGCTTCAAATTTTGAAGCATGAAAATTGTGTATAATGATGATACTAAGAAAACAAAAGTTAACAATGATTGTGGAAAATCCTCTGAAAAATAAGAAAACTAATGAATGGGAAGACGAAAAACCCAAAGCAATGGAATTATTAGTAGATGAAGTAAAAGATCATCTACTGCCTATTATCACAAAATTAGACTCTGCATATGATATGTTCAAAGCTCTAGAAGACATGTTTGAGATCAACAACACTAGCAAGATTCTCACTTTGAAAAATCAACTCAATAATATAAAAATGAAGAAAGGAGAGTCCATCACATCATACCTTATGAGGATAATAGAGTTAAGAAACCAACTATTAATAGTTGGTCACAACTATGATAGCAAAGAGTTAATTATGGTGTGATTAAATGGGCTGCCTTTTTCATGGGAAAACTTTAGGCAAGGAATAGGTGCTCATCCTAAACCCCAAAAATTGATCAACTAAAAGCTAATTTCATTCAAGAAAAGTGTAATTGAAAAAGTAGAGAAATTTATACAGAGTCCACAAATGAAGACATTCAGGCTCTCACCACAAACTTAAAAAGGAAAAAGGGAAAGACTGATAAACAACCATTCAAGAAAAAAAAAGGTTTTTCTCATGTACAATGTTTTAGATGTGACAAATATGGTCACACTATAGCAGGATGTCTTGATAGAATCAAACATCAAGCTTCTTTCATTGAAATTAGAAATTCAAACTTAGATTTAGAGAATCTTGCATTCTAAAAGAACCTCAAAGATTTTGTAAAATTCTAGATTAAGAGGGAGTTCTTTATTATCTGCACCAAGCCTCTAATAAAATAAAATTGGATCAATTCTGAAGTAAACTTGGTATGCTAAAATTAATGAGAAGAGTCTCAAGATATTTATTATACTATTGAATTACTTATTAATAAAAGTTATTTCATATGGGCCCTATGTAAATCATGAGGAAGTGACGACTTCCAAATTATTATCACTTGTATTTGTAGGAGTTATTGAAAGGTGACGATCTTACAATAACTTAATTTTCTATTATGATCGATGTCTTATGATGTCCATGCAGATCATGATAGATTATGGTGAATGTTTATATGGTATGAATTATGAGAATGTGTATGCACATACCTTATAAACATTTTTGAGTATTTGGTGAATGTTATGCAAATTGATGTTCAGGAGGCCATTACTCATAGTACTTGGTGAATATCTTGCAAACTTGATGTTCTAGAGGCCATTACTCAAAGGCACCTAGTGAATGTCAAATGAGTTGAAATTCAAATGTTGAATGAGTCAACATTCAAATATCAAATGATTGATATTCAAAAGAATTGACTTTAAAATGTCAAATGAGTTGACATTTGCCAAATGAGTTGGCATTCAATAAACTAGGAAGTCAAATGAGTTGACATTCCAGAAACCATTTTAACATTAAGGTCATATGTTATTCATATTGTGTATGAATCATGTTCATCCTCCCTAGCTAAGAGGGAGTGTTAATGTTTTATAGCATTAGTCTAATAAAAGATATAGTGTTAACCTAAAGGACATCTCCTTGATTAAATGTTATCACAGATATAACAATATAGATCCATGAAATATATATTAATATATAGGTTGCATAGATACACATATTAACTATTGGTTTCATGTTGATAGGTTGTATAATGGGTAAAAGCACAAACTTGTGTCACCCTTTGTGATATCTAGAAGGGTTATAGCCGAAACACTTACGACCATATGGGTTACGGCCGAACATGTTCCAGCCATATAGACACGACAGGTTTCCCTGTCGACATGGCCTGTACAGTTACAACCGAAACCTTTTCAGCTAAAAAGGTTTCAGCCATAACCTTGATGCTTTATATAAATGCCAAAAATTACTTTTTGGCTATTATTTTCACTATAGCAGCTATGAGATTCTTAGAGAGTAGTTAAGGTGTTTCAGCCGTAACAGGTTAGTGGTTTCTTTTCTAATTTTTTTTTTAAAATTGTTTTTTGATTAGTAAATGTTAATGGTAGTCAAATTAATTATTTTTTATATGTTTTATTAGTGAATTATTTAGATTTTTTAATTTTTTAATTTATTTAAATTGTTCTTTAGATTTGTTAGTAATTTATTTAAAACATAAGCAAGAATGTAGTCAAACATTAGGTAAAAATAAACAAAATTAACCTTATTATATTCAAATTCAAAATTAAAACCTATCATTAATTTCTAAAAAATTATACAACACTTGTACATTTATATGAAACTTAGAAAAATTGTTTACCCCTGTAGCTAAATCAAAATCTAATTTAGTAGAAAACTTAAGTTACATGTGTACACTTAGTTATAATTTAATCAAGAATTTTATTTTTTTATCGCATATACATGTACATGTATAGACATTTATTTTTCACATTTGCATGAGCATGTTAAAATACATTAGATATGGTCTCTAAGATAGTTTTTTTAAAAATAAATGTACATGATTGAATAGCACCATACATTTAATGTTGTGTCTTTATATACGTGTGTTCCAAATTATATTTAACTTTTAATTATTTTAATTTATACACTTGTATGTTTATATGTGTATATATATGCATGTGCAAATCTCTAGATATTTATCAGATTTTGTCTCTTGTAGCTTCACACTCATATCCTCATACATTATATACATATATACATTATGGCATCTGGTTTAGGGGATCATGTTGTTGCATCCTTAGGAGATGCTAGTGTCCATAGAGGGGGTCAGAGTGTTGAGTTTGGCATAGCATGCACATCCACATCCTCCACTAAGGATAGACAACAATTATTTAGAGATACACTTGCTAGATTATCTTGTGCTATAGAGGTTCTAGATTCCTTACTTTTCTCTTCTACCACCCTCCCTAATAGGGAGAAGATTATAGTGATGCGAGAGGAGTTGTTTCATATGCTTCATACCATTGAATCATACAACCCTTTTGATTATATCAATATTGAGACTTTTTATTCTTCTCTATCTCGCAATGTTACTAGCATTGTGAAGTATAGATAGGTTGACATTGAGGTCTCCACTGCCATGGTGAAGACCATATTTCCATTTTATATAGATGGAGCTAAAGTTAGAGGCTACTCTATGACAAAGTGTACTAATGAGCTCATCACACCATTTATATATCCTCATTGGTTGGCTATTCATCATAGATGGCCACAGAAGGATGAGTTCCCTCTGTATTTCTACAAATAATTGTTTACAAAATTTCATTTACAACACGATGTTGATTACACGGATTATCTAGGTCATGTTGGGTAGGGTCTGGGTAGAATTCTAGAGAGATTTAGACCCATGGACACTCATGTGCCCGTTAGTAAATGGGAAATTGTGGGTCCAAAACTTTTGGTTATGTCGAGAGGTCTAGAGATGGTTGATGTAGGCTTGAGTGTTCCTGATGACACCATCAAGATACAGATTTATTCAAGCATTTCCACTGTCACTACACAGTTGCAGGAGATTTATTCTATTTAGTGTGGTAGATATATGTTGTAGTCTTGAGGTACCATTCCCATAGCTACATCATCTAGCATAGCACATGAGGTAGTAGGCATACCTTCTCCACTAGAGGTTTTTGCAGTCTCAGATGTGGATGCATTGCATCGTTTGGGATCCTATTTAGCATATGATCTTTTGGATTCATATCAAGAATTATCTACAATCATAGGGATTCAACTTCATGACATTGACACTTAGATTAGTCATATTCTATCATGTATGGTAGGATCATAGGGTTTGCAAAGGTAGGAGGACATTCATGCACCTTCTACTATTCCTATTGCTATATAGGCCCCTATAGCACCAGCCCTAGCTACCCAGGACCTTGTAGCAACATTCCTAGCTACTTAGGACCCTACAACACCCCCTCTACTTAGGATTCCACTACTAGACATCCTAGTCTATTAACCTCTATGCTTTTAGATGACATTATCAACTTGGACGCTGATAATATTTTATCATTACATGATTCAAATATCAGTCAGATTGGCAGAGCATTACATGATGCTACGGTAAATATATCTACATGTTTAAATTTAATTTAATTATGGTAAAATTTACACTTAAACATATAGGAATAAACATATATTCTTGATACAATCTAACTTGTGTGTACATATGTGTGTGTGTGTGTGTGTGTGTGTGTGTGTGTGTGTGTGTGTGTGTGTGTGTGTTATAGGGTCTAAGTGATAGTATGTTACATTTTGGTGATCTGTAGACACTGATAGATCCTACATGTTGTGAGTCTCAGGTATGTTACAATTTAAATATATTTTTGATTTATATGTATGATATAATTTCTCTGTACATAATTTGACACTATCATTTGACATAGGGTTCAAACGCAACTGATGGACCCTTTTGGGGAAATGGATCAGGATGGGGATGTAGCTAATTAGATGGCCTTTCATTTTATATATTATTTTGGAGACATTTGATATAGTATTTTGGATGTACATTTTTATATGGACACTTTCATGTTTTATATGTTATTTGGATACATGTTTATATGGAGAGTTTGATGTTTTATATATGTTATTTGGATACATGATTGATATGATATTTTGAGACATTTGATACATGATATTTTTATACTTTTGATATGGGTACATTATTCTCCAGATATATTTTATTATATATATGCACATGTTGCAGACGTTATTTCATAGATGTATATGTACATATGTTCATGTTGAATGTGCATGCATGTTTTCAATATTCATATTTTTATGAATGTTTATGTACATGTTATTGATCTTTTAATGTTTAATATTTTATGTTTATGTATGTGTTATTCATGTTTCTATATATGTTATTCATCTTAATTCCTTAATCTAAGTGTAATTAACTATATTTAATGACATTTCTTAAGGGGAGATCCTAAATTATACATAAGAATGTAGAATAAAATCTACATATTTTATTTCATATATATATATATATATATATATATATATATATATATATATATATATATATATATATATATATATATATATATATATATATATATATATATGTTCATGTTAAAAATAGACATGTATGTTTTCAATATTCATGTTTGTCTATATGTTATTCATCTTAATGCCTTAATCCAAGTGTAATTAAATGACATGTCTTAAGGGGAGATCTTAAATTATACATAAGAATGTAGATTAAAATGTATTTTTTATTTTTTATTTCACAGATGTATGTATATATGTTCATGTTAAAAGTAGACATGTATGTTTTCAATATTCATATTTTATGTATATGTTATTGATCTTAATGTCTTTATTTAACTATAATTAACTATATTTAATGACATATCTTAAGGGGAGATCCTAAATTATACACAAGAATGTAGATTAATCTATATTTTATTTCATAGATGTATGTAAATATGTTCATGTTAAATGTAGACATGTATGTTTTCAATATTCATTTTTATGTATATGTTATTGTTTTTAATGCCATAATCTAAGTATAAGTAACTATATTTAATGACATGTCTTAAGGGGAGATCCTAAATTATACATATATAAGAATGTAGATTAATGCAGAGGTAAGAATATAACATATACATGTACATAAGAACATATAAAGAGTATAACTTAAAAATGCATGTTACAACATTTAATTAATAAAAGTTAATACATATAATTAACATAAAGATTATATACATAAAAACATAAGAGCATTAACAATTATAAGAAAACATAAACAATGTATATAAATACATACAAATACTACATGGGTTGTTTTAAGGAGAAGTCCTATAAGGTGGTACTAAGGGGATGTCTAAATCGGTGGTCTTAAGGGGAGGTCTAGTAATAGGTGGTCTTAAGGGGAGGTTAGGTAATAGGTGGTCCTAAGGGGAGGTCCTCAGAGGTTGTATTAAGGGGAGGTCCTAAGAGGTTGTCTTAAATGAGATATCTATGTCTAATTTAAATAAAAATAACAAAACATATCTAATTTCACATATCCAAGATAAATGATCTAATATATACAAATTTATAAAACAAATATCCTATCAACATTAAATGTTAAAGTATAAGAGCTATATAGACATAGCTAAACTATAGCTCCACAATAAGTATATAGGTAAACTAGAGCTCCACAAACATTGTATTGTTAAGATCCTCTCTAATCTTTATTATCTCTAAAAAAATTTCATGTTCTTCAATAGACAGTTTCAACTTTTGATTTTGATGCAGGAGCATCCAGAGGTATAAGGGCAATCCTATGTCAACCAAAAAAATGTTTCTATTTTATGTGTTTTCATTTTTGGATACCCATTTGGGTCAAATAAAGGTTCCAACTCTCATAGTTCCACTATCAGTGTTCTAGGATAGAGTATTTGAACACCTTGGGATACGTGTAAATGTCAAAAAAATAGGAGTATGTAATTGATCCATCATTTTGGTGAACTAAAAGGTGTAAATTGGCCGGATGAATGTAATTGTAATTTAGAGCATTCCAGAAAAAGAATCAGGTCAAAAGGCCCCATGGTTTGAAAGTTATTGCAGTTTTTCAATTTTTGGAGACCTCCTAAGAATGCTTCAAAGTCAGGTTAGGGGCATTAAATGACCTCAAACAAGGCCAAAAAATGGGAGATGAGCAAAGCTGGTCCATAGGGCTATAAAGTGCTTCAAGAGCTTTTCAAAAATGTAAATGGTTCGTCAATCGAAGCTATGGTTCAAAAGTTATGCCTCTCGGAAGTTTGGTTACCATTTTTGGATTCTTCTAGATTTGCACCAACTTCTAACGCAACTTTTGGAGCCTTCTACTTGGTCGGTGGATGCCTACTAGCACTTTCTAGAATTTATTCCTAATCCTTAACCCTTTGGGGTCTATTTAAGGACATTTCTGGCATTGTAAAAGGTAGTTCGAAGTGGAGTTTGAGAAGAGGTACTGAAAGGAGAAATTATCTCCAGATTTATGCTATTGTAAGCCCATAGGGCATGTTTTGAAGTCTATTTTCTCTGTACTGAATGTATTAGTATATTTACAAAGTTAATAAAATTTCCCTTTCCTGTTGTGTCCATTTTGTTCTTGGGTTGTGTCCCCATCAAATTTCCACAATGTCCTCTTCTTTGTATTGCTTCAAATTGTAACTTTGTTGCTATAACATGGTTACTATAATGTAAAAAATTTCCAGGCTTGTATTCAATAAATTCAATACCACTATCAATTACCCTTTTTTGTAGATAATATGTTCCTTCAATAACAACTGATCCAATTGGATATAATTGTTCATCAACATCTATAGTTCCTTCTAGAAACTTGTGTTTTGTTTTTGCATCTTAAAAGATATAATAGTCCATATTTTCTGCATTATTTGCTAAGGCTTGAACTACAAAAATATCTCCTAATTGTATATAAAAGTAGATAAAGATAAATTAATTTTAAAATGAATATACATGTATATTAATATATGTGTGTGTGCGTGTACACAAACCTGCCATAACTAATTCAGAAATGCACTCATAATTAGCTAAATATACAGGATCATGAATGTCAATGTTAGTGTCAACATCTTCAAAAGGAGGCTTTATAACTATCTCCTTCAAATTCCAATATGAAACATATCCATTTGCAATATTTTCAAATACACTCATTGGATTGTCCTTAATGTAGTCATCACAAAAATATGTTTTCTCTCTTACTTTAATTATTGGAGGCTTATGGTTTCCTATAGTCATCACTTGATGTAAACTTCTAATACCAAGAATCATTTGACAATTGTAAGGATTAGATTGATCTATATCTGTTACAAATACAAAAAGTAATTGTCATATTTCAAAATAAATATTTAATAAAAAACTTGAATTTGAAAAATATATTAAAAATAAATATAAAGTTCACCTTTCACTTCCCAAAAATAATGCTTATTGTATTCAGTATCTCGAGTAGCAAAATGAACTTTGCACCATTCAACAATTTGATTTGCACTCTCTATCCTATTCCCTACATGTACATACAACATGCATATATATAATTTAAATACATATATGTGTGTGTGTGCGCGTGTGCGTGTGTGTTTATGTCTAGAGAAGATATATATATATATATATATATATATATATATATATATATATATATATATATATATATATGCTACTAGTATTAAATGTGCACATTAAATGCATATCTACCTGCAAGTTCATGTTGTAAAATTGCACGCTTTATACACATGCTCTAGCTCCATCATGCTCCTCTTTTCCATGTCCACTTTCAAAGAAATTCCATAAGAACCTAAAATTGGTTCTAGCATGTTGCATTGCTAACCAATTAAATGCTTTTGAAAATTTGAATTGTCCTATGAACATGAAATGATAAGTAGAAACAATTATCCGTGTATATGTATCAAATTGAAATAGGCATGTACAAATAAATATAAGTTAAAATAAACTTAAATAAATTTCTAAGTTCATGTATACTAACTTGCTCAACCATCAGACATAATCTAGTGCTCTGAAACATTTATTCCATGGTTTCTAAGATCTTTAGAGAACATTACAAAACAATGAGCCATATAACTCTTATCATGAACTCTATCATCATTAATATAGAAATGAACCTCTTTGATGATGATGTGTTCATTTTCATCCAAACTTTCTATCTCATCCACCTCAAAATGTGCATGTCTATAAGTCACTTGCACAAATATTGCAACTTGTTTAGAATGAAAATATTGCCCTTGAAGCTTTGTTTCAGGTGCAAATGTATAATTCTAAAAAAAATTTACAACTGAAAGTATACAACTAGGTGGAAAACAATTTTTTGAATAATGAAACTATTTAGCTTTCCATCGTGCACCATGACAATGTTGGATATGTGGATATATCAATAGACGAAAATTGATCATAAACTCATCATAACACAATTCACTCTCCTTTAAAACATTTTTTTTGGATTCATCTCCTATCTTATTTTGGTATGTCTCATATTCATATCTCATCCATGAAACCGGTGTTGATTCATTAATATTCTCAATTTGCATTGAAAAATTACGTAAATCTCCACAATCTTCAAATTGATTTTTGATGCATTGCACTTTGAACTTATCTAAATCTTCTAATTTATCACGTAATATGGACTTCACAAATTGTGTTATACTGCTAGGGATGACCAAATTAGGATCAAGTACCGCCATAACTTTTTTATATGATTGCAAGTTTAGACCAAATTCAACATGATTTTGACAACAACAAGTTTCACGTATCTTATTTATGCATACAAAGGAAGGATGCAAACTCTCAAAAATTCTCTTACATATTTTGACATTTGAAAATTTTTGCTTGAATGTTTGAAACAATTCACTTTGAGTTATATCTTTGAAATGTTTTGGATGTTCAATTTTGACCCCTATCTCTTGATCTTTAATTTGTATAGTATCATGTCTATTGGAAGAAACATGAGAACATGTGGTCCAAAATTAAATAACTTGTCTTTTTACATCTTCAAAAATTCTATCTTTTCAAGGAACTCTAGAAATATTCACCCAATTATTCTCAATGTTATCATCTAACATATTTCTCCTCTTGATGTATCTCTAAATAGTTCTTCTAGATATATGTAGTACATTAAAAATTGCACGTACCTATTTTCTATTACTTAAATCACCTCCTTGAGTTGTGTTGTCAATTTTGTTATAAGCATTTTGCAAGTTTTCAACTATTGTTTTATTAATATTATGAGCATGATTTTTCTTGTTATCAACACCCAACAACTCCAAAATAGGTCTCATATCTTTTCTCCTAAATAACTTGACAAATAATTGTGCCTATCCAAATATACTTTTATCTTTGAAATATTCATCCCACATGTTTTGAAAATGCTTTCTAATAGTGTTATCATTTATCATATATTTAGATGGAATTTGGTTTAAAAGAAGTTCCTCATCCAAATCCATCAAATTTGATATAACTTTTAATTTGTTTCTATTATTAGAACTGCCAATTTCTTCCTCTTCATTACTTTCATCCTCTTCATGAATCTCATCCTCTTTAGAAATTTCAGTAGGTTGGTTTTGGTTATGTTTTGTATGACCTTTCATTTTGTCATCTCTTATTCTATCATATTTCCTTAATCTTTTCCTTGAACTGCCCATTGAATTCTTTAATCTATAGAAAAAAAATTAATTTAGATTTCACTAAATACCAACTAATGCTTCAATATAGAAACATAAAAATAAGTAGATAGGAAAAATACACCTTAAAAATATTTAATCCTTTGTAGTTGTGATTAAATCCATGAAATAGTTGCTGAAAATGGCTTCAAAAGTCATTGTCTTCTGAAAATGCTCTTTTACTTTTCATTGTTTTCTATATTTATTAAAAAAAGGAAAAAAAAATTATTTTATTTGAATCAACCAAATTAACTGCTAGTGGTTTGATAGGTTGATGGGGGTTACAGCCAAAACACTTTCAGCTGGAATAGTTTTGACTAGAAGGGTTTTGACGGTAACTATCTATGTGGCATCCTAAGTGGTAGCCACACAAGCAAAAATAAGAACTTATGTAAACATCTCACTTTGAAGGCCAATTTAACTTACTAAAATAATTTTTTTTTAAAAACTAAAAATATACTTCTGTAGGTCTCAAAGTCAAGATTATGATCATATAATTTTTATTTTTATTTTGATAGTGGATAATATGTTATAATTTGAAAATATTACAAGTAGGTATTTTAAGATTTAGGAAGATGTCTATTCAAAAATAGAAAAAGATAGTAAATCATGTTCAAAAATTATTATTTTTTAATATTGCACTAGAGGAGAGAGTCTTCTTCAAGAATATGTAATTTGTTTTAAAAAATATGTAGATTTGATGGAAAAAGTTTGAAAAGAGATAAAAACTATCAATTTCTAATAACTTTGACTTTGACCAAGTATAACTTAAAAAATATTAGCCAAATTTCAATTTTTCTTTTTTGGTGCACTAGGTATAAATTTCAACTCTAACATATTCTGTAATTAGACAAAAAATATGATCATTTGCATATATTTGTTTGATAGGAAAAAAACTATATTTTTAACATTTTTAAAACATTAAAAAATAGGCTTTAAAAATTCAAAAATAAATAAATTTTTCACTCAATTTAAAAAAAAAAAATTACAGACATAAACTTCATCCAATTTTACACATTTCATTAGTTTACATCATCTTCAAACTCTAAACACAAGCGCCACTTTTACGTCGTTAAAGTTGGAAGAGTTTAAATTATGATATCACTTTCCTTTATAAAAGGTGACACAAGTTTGTGCTTTTTATCATAGATATAACAATATAGATCTATGAAATATATATTAATATATAGATTGCATAGATACATATATTAACTATTAGTTTCATATTGATAGGTTGTATTTAATGAGATGTGCCCCTTGGTAAAGGTTATGTTCATATCCCCCTTCAAATATATTTATAGGAGTAAGAACCCACCTTTGAAACACACATTATATCAAAGTGTTATTATAAAGTGGGGCTCTAAGTGTAATGTTTTAATTCATACAAAAATCTAAATTTATAAATTTAAACAAACTTTAACATCCTCAAGCAAGGAGAATGCGGGAATAAAAGACAAAAGTGAGACATCTAGTAGGTCTAAAATAGGGAGATCAACTAGAGGTCAAAAGATTAGAAGAAAATTCAATAAATGAATGCAATTTTTACTTATTGGAGGAGGGTCATGTTCTTATGATAATGAGAGCAAAGGTGATAGGAAGGTTTCCTTAAGGTACACACATCTTCAAAAAGAATGGGTATCCAAGGAACTACCTCTAATTAACACTGATTTTTCTATTAACGAAATAATATATCACATAGCTCCATCTTCATTACATGGTTTGGGCCTATCTTTCATGGATGGCATAAAGGTAAATTACAATAAAGTTTTTGAATTAATGGAGTATGTAGGACCTTGTTACAATTACAACAATTAGATATTGATTGTGCAATATAAAAAAAGTATGCATAGGTATGCATTGTCACCAAATTATATACAATGCAAAGAAAATGATGAATAGTGCTCCTCTTTAATACCACTGACACATAACAGAAAGAAAAGAAACAACACAAATTTACGAGAAAAAAATATGGTCTTTCTATTATTGCCACAAATGTGAAATTATAGAATTTAGGATTATAATATGCTAACCCACATGGGTGCCTTCATTACAAAAATCTGCAAGACAAAGCTGTGAACTATCACCTAGAGCTATCCAAATCTATCCTAAACAATCGTACAACCTTTCTTAAATAGGCAATTTTTTTTGGAAATATATATGGTAGGCTAAGTTACTAAAAAGGGAGGGGTAAATCAGTAATTAATAAAACTTAATACTTATTTACCAATTAATCCTTCAATTGCATGCATGAGAAATTGAAAACATTAGAACATTTATAACAATTTTGACACCAATATGGTGACCTAGAAACCTTCCAAATAGAAAGTAAAATTAGGGTGGGGATGATACCCACAAGCTTTATTATTGTAGTATAAAGTTGGCCTGTTAAGGCTTACAATGATCACTTTTGATGATCTTCCCTATTAGGAACAATAAGGAGTGCTAGGTCCACCTTGCAAAAGGATTTACAAACATACAATGAAGTATGCACTTAATAAAAAGATTTACAAAAGATTGCTAAGTCTACTTTATGAGATGATTTAAGTAATCCACCTATTAGGATGAAATAGTGGTTGATCTTTAATCTACAACTTGGTTTACTGATGAATGAGATTCTTTTGAGTGTAATGATCACCTTGCTATGATAGATAAATCTTTGTTGCTCCATATACTACTATAGCCTTTGTACTTCACACTTCTTCTCTTCTTTGCGTGTTACATTACTTTCATCCTTTTTTTGGATGTGCTATAATACATTACATACGTACCAATCTAAATTTAAAATTAACAAAGTCATCTGCAATACAAGTTTACACAAAATATATAAAGTCGGCCCAAGAGCAGGAACTTGGGTTCTAAAGACTAGATCGGTGAGGTTTTGATACTCAATATCCACTATCAATGCTTGACATCATCATGCACTTGGTAGAAATAGAAGCTTCATCCATGTTGATCACTTCAAAGTAGTCTTGTACTTAGTTTACACTAATGACTCATTGAATACTGCAAACTTAGCATATAAAATGAATCACTTGGTTCACATTGTGTAGCTTAGTCAATTCTATCACTACAAGATCGGTACAAACTGAATCACTTGGTTAACATTGAGTGGCTTGGTCAACGCTAGATTTACATTACTACAACTACAAACTCGGTAAGCACTACACAACTCAATTTGCACTAAGGAACTAGGTAAACACTAAGATGCTCAGTTTACACTACTGATTACCAACTTGGTAGAAACTACTCATCACAAACTAAATATTGTTCCTTGAATTCAATAGCAATTTTAGAACTTGATAAATCCTAAAATTATTTGTTAACATTGTTAACTATTCAATAAGCTCGATAGATACGTAGTATCAGAATAAGTGTGTGTCACTAATAACAAACTTAATTGTAATGTCAACAATCTCCCCCTTTGGCATTAGTGACAAAAACACTTAATCAATCAAAATTGATTTTCAAAAAGTTTCAAACAATCTTTATTCTTCTTCTTGTGTCTTCAACTCAATAGCATATTCTATTTTTGAGATTTTTCATAATTTCTTTTGTAAGAGATGTTTCTGTGAATATCTATACATGTATATAATATGATGTTGCTCCCCCATACATATATATAAAATATACTTTACATCTTTTCACAACTTCTCCCCTTTATGCATCTCATCTTCTCATCTTCTCCCCCTTTGTACAGTATTCTTTATATGCTATATACATTTATATCTTCACATTTGATGTATACATTTTCTCCCTTTTGACATTAATGCCAAAGGTGTATTTTATATACTATATAGTAATGCCAAAATGTGACAAGAAGTCTAAATGTACCTTTGGAATTAGTTCCATTTTCTTGTCCCAACTTTCTTGCAACACCTTGCTTGTGTGCAATGCAACTTGAACTTCTACTGATAGTTCTATCATGTGGTCTACAATAGAGAAGTTGTTATCATGGATGAGTG
Organism: Cupressus sempervirens; assembly: GCA_028749045.1. Classification (NCBI taxonomy): domain Eukaryota; kingdom Viridiplantae; phylum Streptophyta; class Pinopsida; order Cupressales; family Cupressaceae; genus Cupressus; species Cupressus sempervirens. The sequence goes on from CM053783.1 coordinate 655,128,272, forward strand.
TCTTAGCATGTGCAATATGTTTTTGCAATGCATCCATATTTGGGAGAATCATGCCCTATATATCTACCAGTATAGCTCTTATCCTGGCTTCTTCTCTTAGCAATTCTTCTTGCATATCAATTAAAAATTTGATCTTTGTATAGTGGGCAGAGTTATAACTTGGGTCAAGTTGCAACTATTGTGCACTTGCCTTTAGATCTTCATAAATTTTTGAAAGTTTATCTATAATTTCCTTGGTGAAAATGGAAGTGTCACAAAGTTTACCAAATAATGAAGTCTCATTGTTGCAAGAGGTCTCTAATGAGCCTAGAATAGTAGACAAATCTACCTGTTGAATAGCAATATGTTGTGCTACTATATCTAAAACTTTATTCTCAAATTTCTTCTCTGCTCTTAATAACAATTTCTCTTGTCCATTCAAATCTTTATTGAATTTTTGGACGACTTCTGCTAACTAAGAAAAATTGGTTGTGAAGTGTCAACCTCTATGCTGAGTACTTCTGCAAGAATGTTCTTAGCATCTTCAACCGCTTGAAATTCTTTATTTATTTCTTTTCTAAGCCTCTATTGCTTAGCTTTCTTCTAAAGTAGCTCTCCAAATATATGTGTCTAATTAGGATTAAGATTGGAGATATCCAAATTTAGGATGACTATCTCCTCATCAAGATCAATTTCTTCTTCCTTTTCTTTGCCTTTACTCAAAATTTTTGTACTTAGTTAAGGATTGGTCTCAACTATCTTTGTACTTATTAATTGCATACTAGGAATAGAAATAATAGTAGAAATAGTAGGACTGGCAAAAAAAGTAGATACTACACTTATTGAAGAAATACCTTTTTTTATCAAAACTAATGGTGGAGGAAGTACTGATTGCTCACTAGATAAAGTGCTTATCACTTCTATCAATGAAATACTAAGTTGAATAGGTGCAAACATCGATTGAGTACTTGTACTTGCAATTTTTGACACAAACAATTCTGAAGTAGAAATCTTCAATGCTTTGCTCAGAGAATGACGAAGTGAGGCTATGACCACTACTACAATCTCCTTAGGGTCAGTCTCCTTAATGTTTTAAACTTTAGGTAGATCTTCCTTAGTAGCTTCCGATTCCTATTCCTATTCCTCATCATCTATATTATCATAATGTGTTACTTCTTCATCATCAATTTCCTCATCTTTTTCATGTTCACCATCATCTTCCTTGTCACTAAAATTAACAAAAAAGTCACTTTTCTTATGAAGATTATAAATGTTTTTCCATGTGTCAGTGGCATTCCTTACCATATTTTCAATGTCGTAGTCAATATTAGACAATTGTTGAATCTCAATGTAAGCTTTTATGCATTCTTCTTTAAGGATTATTTTACTTCATTGTCATTTAAGCTTGGCATGAGTTGCCTCAGGGCCTTCTCATATATGTCTTCAGTAGTTTGCCTGCATGTTCCCATTGTGGATTTATCTTTTCTATTAACTCACTTGGAATCTGTTGAGTAAGTTGATATGGAGAGTATTTCCATTTTCCCAATTTAGACATGACCATGTCTTCAACTTGCTTCTTCTCCTTTGCAATTGTAGTTTCATACCTTAATGCTTTGAAGTTTGTAATGTTAGCTCCTAAATCTATTTCTTTCAATCTTTCCTAAAAAGTGGTTGGAGGCTTCTTGAAATTTATATCCTCTGCTTCTTCACCCATCTTCAATTTCTTTCTGGTTGTTCTCCTTATAAACACCGCATTAGATGATTTTGTAGGTTTGGTTATAATAACCTTACCTTTCTTCTTTATAGGCTCTTCTTCTTGTGACTTCTCTTCATATTCTACATCATCTTCCTCAATGTCATCTCCTTTACCTTTAGTCAACAGGAGAGTGCTGCTAGACTATTTCAACTTTTCTATTCTCTTCTTCCCATTGTTGACTACCTGAGGGATTTTTATCTCATGTTCTTTCTTGCTTTTTCTTCCTCATAAATGCCAAAATATGTATTTTTTGGATCAACAAGATCATTTAACAATGCTTCAATGATATCTTTGGTTTCATCAATATTAACCTCATAACCTAGAGGCTTGACCCATACAATTCTTGGTCTTACTGCTTGTATAGACACTTTATCACAATCAATCATGAAACAAATATCATATTTTTAGTCTTCAATAAGTTTCTTAGGGATTTTGAATTTGTCATTCATCTTTTCCTTAAATACATCAAAATAGTTATCCATTATACTGACATAGTTTTCTCCCATTCTAGATATTTATTCATTTATTTGATAGAGGACAGATGCATCTTTTCTCCACAAAATTGCACCTTTTGATGGAAAGAACTTTTACACAAAGAAAAATAGACATGTTAGGAGTGAAGAAAACTTAAAAGGATTTTTCTTTGAATTTCTTATGCTTTCCATGTTTTTGTTGAACTAATTCAACATCAACTCGGCTAAGTCAAATGACATATTGTTCTTGACCACTTTGAATGCGAGATCCACTGCTTCACATGATACACTATTGAGTTTACTTAATATATATATCTTATGTGTAATTACATGTATACCAAAATTTAGTTCCATATCTATGATACAACTAATTTTCATTCCCTTCCATTCCACTTGGCAAGGGTTTTCTTTTCTAGCTCAACCTGACTTAGAGTTTTTGTCATTTTTGCCTTCGTTATCATTGGGAGACTTGTGGTCCCATGAATCATTTTCTTCATTATCACAATAGGTTGCTCCAACCATAATTATCTATTATGCACATGGCTGAGGATAAATCTTATCCATTTAATTTGAAAGTCTTGTGGCATGTGCAGAGTTTGAGTCAAACCCTTCGCTTCAAGGTGTTGATGTTCTAGTTTTAATGCAGTATTCAGACACAATTTCTCCAATGAATCATCCATTTCTAGAGTTCCAATATCTTGAAAAAAACATCAAAAATGTGAATTAATGTCATTTATCAATAGTACCTTGGATGGAATTTGAGATTGTGCTCCACTTGGATCTAGGGTTTCTATGATAGCTAGACTCAACTTAAATTTTGGTGCCTTCCATTCCACACCTCGAACTAACATCTCTGACTCTTTCTTAGTCTTGCTACTAGAGGATGCCATCACTTGGTAGGGTTTGTAAAGACATATAAATCTTCAATAGTAATTTGCATGGATTGGTCGGATGCTTTAGAATTCACTCTACACAAATAGCTCTTGAAAATTCATGGTGTCAAATGAATATGATTTTTCCCATTTTTATCAAATTTGGCCTTTCATTCACCATAAATTTTTGGTATGATCACCTGGTAGATGCCAAACTATCTTCCACATGGCTTGTATTAAATGCTTGACAAAGTCATCCATAACTTGGTGTCCACACAACAATCTTAGTAGCTCCCGACCTTGCTCGGTAGGGTCTTGCAACCCAACCTCTCTCGCTAATGACTACCATTTTCTTGAATGCTCATGATCCCTTTGCATCTTCAATGCATATATGGATCTTTCCATTCTACTAATTGGAACTAATGTAAGATATCTTCTTCAGAATCCTAGTTCTAATTCTCCTTGTGAGAGATCAAGTAGAAATGCTTGAGCCACTTAATTCTTGAGTGGAATTTGCTTCATTGCTCGGACTTGCATTCTTAGAATATTTTGAAATCCATTATTGTCTCATCTACTTTCTGATGTTATCAAATTTTGCCTTCTTTTCATCTCCAATTCTTCTAGTACTCATACAGTTCTTGGCAAGATGACCAAGTTCTATACAAATGAAACATCTCCTGGTGGTGTTTCTTGTCCTCATGTGATGTTTTACAAAATTCATTCCAATGTGTCTAAATTATCCCTAGTAATGACACCTACACAAAGTGTTAGAGTCCCAACCAAATATAGCTTCTACAATCTGTCTGTTGGGTTCAATGTCTTAGTTTTGAATTTAGAAGATTTGTGCCCATGCTTCTTGTATTTGTGACATTTGCCTTCAAATTTAGGTTTCTCTTTACATTTGTAAGCTCTATGACCATGTTGATTAAAATTGTAGCATTTTCCATTGAATTTAGCTTTACCATTGCTCCAACATTTATTTGATGTATGATCTAACTTACCACAGTGATTGCAAGTAGGTCTTTGATTCTTTTGAGCACCTTGCTTGGATGATTCACCTTCTTTTGTAGGAGTTGGTGAAATCCAACTCAATAGCTCACCAAGATCACCTACATGCAAATAACCCATTGAAAGGAAACCAAGGAAGGAAGAGGTGGAGTTTGGAAAAACTCTAAACAGACTTGAGAGAGAAAATATTGCAAAACAAAGAAAATGTATTTATAATGAAAATGAGATATGAGATACAATGAGAGAGCAAAAATATAAAGGCCTCATAGAAGCTTTTAGAACAAGTTGGAAAGTGGTAGAAGATAAGGTTAACAACTAAGCATATGTCCACAAAAAGGTGGAACATGCTAGAAGTGAACAAACTCCCACTTTGTCAACAACTCATCACTACAACTATTAAATAAATACATTAACCTAAGTAAACTTAAGTAAAAGACAAAATAATTAATAAATAATTATTTACTCTAACACCCCCCCTTAAGTGCAACTTAGGGGAACACCTTAAGCTCACAAAAACTAAGATGAAATGCAGAATGGGTCCCAACAACTAGGCCATGTTAGGTACCCATGTACAATGCAAAGAAATGCAACCTCTGAAAATGGGGAAAGAGGGAAAACCACATGGGAAAAACCCTCCCCTAAAAAGAGATAAGAACCTAGTGAAGGACTGAAGAAGCCTCCAACTAGAAAAATGTTCCATAAATAGGAACAAAGAGTGATCATGAAGAGCATCACTGAACCATGAAGAAGCCACAAATTCTGCTATAAAAAGAAATTGTTGATATGAAGAACCTCAATGGAAGAAGGCACAAACTGAGTGTGTCTATATGGTAGATGATCCATCTCACCAAAATGCATAGGTAGCTAGCAACTATAATCACCTAGTATATGGGATCAACCACTAAATACAAAACTCACACTATCAAACCATCAAGTCAAGGATGCATTAGAACAATAGAATAAACCCCCTTAATGCAGATGGGGTGAGATGATAGGCAACTGAGAAGGTGGTCCAAAATCCTCTACAAATAGAACCAAGAATGATGAGAGAGGGAAAGAGGTGGAAACACCTATAAAGACATGGTCACATCGATGTTGCATGGGAAAACAAAAGGAAGAAGGCCAAAAATAGCAAACAACTATCCCCCCATGGTGCTTTATAAAAATAGTGCAAGTGCAATTGTCTTAAAAAAACATTCATGAACCCAAAATGAAAGAGTGGCAATTTATCTCAGTGCATATACATAAAAATACTTACAAATGATGTCTACAATGATTAGAAAAGGGAAAAATTTGATACAAAAGGTAGTACAAACCAAAACAAAAGATCTCATGCCTTGAAAATGATCCTCAGACTTGAAATACCCAAGATATCCACCATAGAGAAAAAATACTAAAAGCATGATAGAAAGAGCATGGGCTAGAATTTAAAGGAAATGATAGCATTTCTAAAAAGTTACCAAAACCAACTTTCCAAAAATATAACATTTTCAAAAAATGGACATGGGATACAAAAGATATGCATGCCAGAGTAAAAAATAGAACTTTGGATTTCAACTACAAAAAAGAGCAACTAAACTACATCAAAACTTGAAAATACCTATACCAATGTCTCTATCTCATAACTAGCTTTCTAGCATTTCTTTTGAATCAGAAAAATACCTCTGTATACTCAAGATATGGCCAAAAATTTGACTATAGGTCAAAAAAGACCTTGGAGAGGTGTTGGAGGATTGATGATGCAGTGCCAAAATTAGTAAAATGCTATCTTAAAATTGATAGGCATGTGGCCATCGCAACCAAAAAAGAGCCACGTGGATGCCATGTGGTAGGTGGTGATGTGATAGGTGACGTGGTAGGGGCCATGTGGAAAATTGCCAACATGGCACCCATGCTGCATGTCACCCATAGATTTCTCAATGTTGCATTGATTGTTTAAAATGCCATGCAGGCACTACTGACTATGCAAAGCAAAGTGTAGGAGGCTGAACGGTGGCAGCACCGACATAGATGGTAGAAAAGGGAGGTGACACCAGGCCATGATGGAGGGAGGTTGGCGGCCAGGCTGTGCATAGGCCATGATAGTCTGCATCGGTGTGGCCAGTTGTGGTGAGGCGTCAGTGGCGTGCGAGCGGTCTTGTGGTGGCCATTGGGCAGAGCTGTGGTGGTGTAGCCCAAATACATATTTTTAAAATGTTTTCTCTCAAATCATCCATACGATCGTACCACAAGCCCTACAACTATTTTTTTTGCCTCCCAGAGCTCTATCACCAAAATCAATTTTTTTTATATGAATCCTGACTATAAACAACCTTCCAGATCCAGTGGTAGTGTCTTTTTGGGCCCAAAGTGCTCTAAAAAATGCTCTTCCCTTGGATTGAAGAAAAATGCACAAAAAAACTAGGGTTTGTGTCTCTGAATCATGGTTTCAAAAATCCTTCAGCCAAGAAGCAGTAGAGCAGCTCTGATACCATGTAGGATTTGATGAAATCCAACTCCACAGCTTGCCAAGATCACCTGCATGCAAATAACCTGTCGAAGGGAAAACAAGAAGGGAAGAGGTGGAGCTTGGAAAACCTCTAAACAAACTTGAGAGAGAAAATATTGCAAAATAAAGAAAATGTATTTACAATGAAAATGAGATATGAGATACAATGAGAGAGCTTGAATATAAAGGCCTCATGGAACCTTGTAGAACAAGCTAGAAAGTGGTAGAAGATAAGGTTGACAACTAAACATATGTCCACAAAAAGGTGAAACATGCTAGAAGGGAACAAACTCCCGTGTTGTCAACAACTCGTCACTACAACTATTAAATAAATGCATTAACCTAAGTAAACTTAAGTAAAAGAATAAATAATTAATAATTAATTATTTACTCTAACATCTTCTATATATCCAATTCTTTCTTTTCCCTTTTGTCTATAATGACTTTCCTTATTCAATTGATTCATGTTTACTTGAGATTTCATCATTCTCTCATTGGTTTTCTTTTCAATGTTTAGATCATTCTGCAATCTTTCATTCTTTGATTTTAGATCCATGGTTTCTTCATTTGGATTGGTGAGCTGATCAATGAAGTCTTCTTGTTGAAGGGATAGATGCTAAATTTCATTGTTCTTTCCTTCTATCTCTTCTTTTATCTTATTTTTATCTTCCATGACTTCACATAATCTTACTGACTGAATTTATTGCTCTCTTCTCAATTTTCTTACTTCTTCTTTAAGGTTACTATTTTTCTTTAATAGTTCTTTGATTGCTTCATTGGCTTCATCTCAATTGCTTTCTGATTGGATGTCTTCAATTCTTTCTTCAATGTATAGTTTGTCATTCATTTGAATTGCCAACTCTTTTCTTCTTTTCAAGTATTGAGTAAGTTTCTCCTTTGCTTTCTTGAGTTGCACAATAGCCAATTCTAAATTCATTTTTTTATTATCAATAGCCTTATCAAGTCTGAATACCTCCATTGCCTCTGATCTTTGCTCAAGCTATTAGACTTCTTTCCTTAGAACCACAAAGCTCTAATACCAATCATTGGAAATATATATGATAGGCTAAGGTACTGAGAGGGGAGGGGTAAATCAATAACCAGTAAAACTTATTTACTAATTAATCCTTTATGTGTATTATGATCTAATTGCATGCATAAGAAATTGAAAGAATTAGAACATTCATAACACTTTTGACACACAATATGGTGACCCACAAACCTTCCAAATAGAAAGTAAAACTAGTGTGGGGATGATACAAACAAGCTTTATTACTGCAATATAAAGTCACCCTGTTAAGACTTACAATGATCACTTCTAATGATCTGCCCTATTAGGAGCAACAAGGACTGCTAGGTCCACCTTGCAAAAGGATTTACAAACATATAATGAAGTATGCACTCGGTAAAGAGAAAAAAAAAGGACCGTTAAGTCTACCTTATGAAAGGATTTAGGTAATACACTTGTTAGGATGAAATAGTAGCTAATCTCTGATCTGCAACTTGGTTTGCTGAGTGAGATTTTTTTGAGTGTAATAATCACCTTGTTGTGATAGATAAATCTTTACTACTCCTTATACTATTATAACCTTGTACTTCACACTTCTGTTCTTCTTTGCTTGTTACAATACTTTCATACTTCTTTTGGATGTGATACAATACATTGCATATATACCAATCCAAATTACAAATCAACAAAGTTAGCTAGAATACAAGTTTACACAAAGTTGACCCAATTATAGGAACTTATTTTCTAAAGAATAGCTTGTTGAGGTTTTGATACTTGACATCCACTACTAATGCTCAACATTGTCATGCACTTAGTAGACATAGAAGCTCAGTCCATATTGATCACTTCTAAATAGTCTTGAACTTGGTCTACACTAATGACTCAATGAATATTGCAAAACTTGGCATATAAACCGAATCACTTGATTCACACTACATAGCTTGGTGAATTCTATCACTATGAGCTTAGTATAAACTAAATTAATTGGTTAACATTGATTGGCTTTGTCAACACTAGATTCACATCACTGTAACTATAAACTTGGTAAGCACTGCACAACTCAGTTTACACTGAGAAACTTAGCAAACACTAAGATGCTCAATTTACACTACTAATTAGCAACTTGGTAGAAATTGCTTGGTGCAAGCTAAATATTGTTCCTTGAATTTGGTAGCAACTATAGAACTTGGTAAGTATTGAAATGCTCGGTTAACACCATTAATTGTTCAATAAGCTTTGTAGGTACTTACTCAACAATTTTATGCTACCCAAGAAGGTTCTAGAAATTAACCATTGAGGCTAACAAATCCCAAATTACATAAATTATGTTTATTATATTAGAGTCAACTCAAAGAGTTACAACCTTTATTTTATGACCATTAGTAAGGTAATCAAACTTTTGAAGACCATAACTTACAAACAGTAGCTCCAATTGACTATTATAACCACTTTTTGGAAAGGGTAGATCCTAAACTACAATGCTTGAGATGTGAAGTGGCACTCAACTAAGGTTTGAACCCATTTTGAAGCCTCTAAAACCTTCAAAACTGAGTTCAAAGATATTTCTACAAAAAAATTCACTGAAAATCTGCAATGACTTCTTTGATATGGAAGTTGGAGCCATGAGCTTTTTATGGTAGTCTTATAATTCTAAAATGAATCTTCCTATAGAAAATGAGAACATTTTGAGCTTGTATGAAAAAATTACTAAAAATAGCAAGTTCCTGAAAATAGTAACCCACTGTCTACTAGTCCTTATTAAAATAAAAAAGCTTGAAACTAAAAAGATACAAGTTGAAAGTAAAAATATTTTTGGGTGATGCAAGATTTACCTCACACCCAGGATGCTCTTACATTAGACACCTGGGGTAATTTGAGAAGTAACTATGTCACATCTTAGAGGAAAACCAAGGCAGTTAACCTCCTACTCTACTAACCATGATGAATCTTTGACCTCTTGCCCTTTCCAATTGACTAGGTATACTTCATAAGTTTTGTTCTTTGTACTTCTACTAGTACAATTGTCCAATATCTTCTCAATCTCTTCTATATCTGAAGTAGCTACTAGAATACTCCATTGTTCTTCTACAACTGCATCTCTATCACCTCCTTTACAAAACTTTTTCAAATCAAAAATATTAAATACTAGTGAAATATTCAGTTCAGTAGGCAACTCTACTTTATACGCATTTCTAGAATCATGCCTTTTCAGTATCTTACATGGTCCAAACTTCTTCATTTTGAGCTTATTATATGTACCCACTAGAAAATGCTACTTCCCCAAATGAACCATGACTTCATCCCCAATCAAAAATTCCTTATACCTCCTTTTCACATCTACCTTAGCTTTATATTGTATATTCATCTTTATAATGTGCTTCCTCACCTCTTCATGGATGTTCTTCAAATGTTCAACAAATTCTTTTTGCTTCAGCACTACTTATCTCTCCTTTATCTAATTGTCACAATTTAGAAGCATTTTTGGTACTACTTCCATATAAAATTTGGAATGGTAATTTACCAATACTCATGCTGACAAAATTATTAAATGTAAATTCTGCCTCTGGTAAAATCATATCCCATCCTTTTGGCTTGTCTCCAACCAAACACCTCAAAAAATTTCCCAAACTCCTATTTATAACTTGATGAAGGGTGCTCCCCTTTAACACCACTAACACATAATAGAAAGAAAAGAAGAAACAACAATTTGAGAACAAAAAATGGGCTTTCTATTATTGCCACAAATGTGAAATTATAGAATTAAGGATTACAATATGCTAACCCACATGGGCACCTTCATTATAGAAATTTGCAAGACAAAGTTGTCAACTATCACCTAGAGCTATCGAGAACTTCTATCTATCAATCGGTCTATGAATGATGTGATGAACTAAACTTCAAATTTGTCTTCAATTTCTTCCACAATGTATGCCAAAATTACCCAAAAAATTTTGTATCTCGATCTAAAATTATACTTTTTTTCAGACCATGTAGTCTCACCACTTCTCTGAAAAACAACTCTTCCACATGAACAACATCACTAGTTTTCTTGCAAGAAATAAAATGTGCCATCTTTGAAAACTTTTCAACCACCACAAAAATAGAATCATACCCTTACTGAGTCCTTGGTAATCTAAGAACAAAATCCACATTGACATCCTCCCATGGCTTCTCTAGTACAGATAATGGTTGATACAACCTCATATTCTACTTCACTCCTTTCACCATCTGACATACTCTGCAACTCCGTACCAACTTCTTCACATTTTTCTACAACTGTGGCCAATAATAATTCTTAACCAAAATAATGGTTTTATCTTGACCAAAGTGTCTAGCCAATCCTCCACTATGCTTCTCTTTGATAAGATTCTCTCTCACTGAACTTCTGGGAATGTACAACTATCTTCCTTTGAAAAACATACTATCTTGGATTATGAAATCCAACCACTTTGTCCTATCAAGTGTAACAGGTCATGTACCAGCCTTCCATGCTTCACTAAAATTAGGATCATCTAGATACAAATTCTTGAGTTCCTTGAACCCAACCACCTCAATCTGCATTTCTGTCAGCAAAAATAGTCCTCTACTAAGAGCATCTATAACTCTATTAGACTTCCCACTCCAATGTTTTAAAACAAATGTATAACTCTACAAAAACACAACCCACTTAAATGCCTTTGGTTTAATTTTCCTTGACTATTCAAATATTGCAAAGTTTGGTGATTAGTATACAAAACAAACTCCTTAGGAACAAGATAGTGTCTCCACTTCTTCAATGCTTGAACTATAGCCTAAAATTGTTAATCGTAAACACAATATTTTCTTTTTGCATCATTCAAATTCTCACTAAAATAAGCAACAAGTCTACCTTCTTGGCTTAAAACAACTCCTATTGTAGTACCACTAGCATCACAGTCTACTTGAAACACCTTGTTAAATTTAGGAAGTGTTAAAAAATGCTTCTCAGTAACTTTTTGTTTCAATAGATTAAAACTCTTATTCGCTTCTATAGTCCACTTAAATTCTTTCCTATCCCCTCTCATTGTGTTCAGTCAAAGGCCCAAAAATGCTACTAAAACCTCTAGTAAACTTTCTGTAAAAACTAGCCAGTCTATGAAAAGATCTTACCTCTATCATACTCCTTGGAGTAGGCCATTCAAGGATAGCCTTCACTTTCTCAGGGTCCATTTTCAGACCTTCTGTTGATACTACAAGTCCCAAGTACACCAACTCCTTCACAAAACTACAATTCTTTAGGTTTATTATCAACTTCTCCTATCTCAACTTTACCAAACACCTTTCAAATATGCATCAAATTCTTCTCCAATGTCTTACTAAAGATCAAAATATCATCTAGGTAAACAATGAAAAACTTACTTAGAAACTCTTTCAATACCTCATTCATGAGCCTCATTAAAGTTCTTGGTGCATTGGTTAGCACAAAAGGCATGACTAATCACTTGTGCAGTCCTTCCCTCATCTTGAAAGTAATCTTCCATTCATCTCCTTCTCTGATGCGAATCTAATGGTATCGACTCTTCAAATCTATCTTGGTGAGATACTCAGCCCCACTCAAATGATCCATAATATCATCCATCCTGGGCAATAAAAATGTGTACTTGATTGTGATCTTGTTGATAGCACAAAAATCTATGCAATCATCCATTCTCCATTCTTCTTTGGTGCTAATACTATTGGTACAACACATGGAATCAAACTCTCCCAAATCAACCCCCTCTACAACTCTTGAAATTTTTTGTTCAACTCTTCACTTTTTGCTAGTGTCATTCTGTGCACTACCTTGTTTGGAAAATTGGCTCCTAGAATCAAATCCATCTAGTGAATGATCTTCCTCATTGGGGGAAAACAATCAAGTACATTATCCAACACAATGTTAGAAAACTCTCCCAACATATTTGCAACTTTTGCAGGTACCTCCTCTATTTCTTCATTACCATCTTTTGGAATTATAGGAAAACACATATGCTAATGCTTTATACATTTGAGAAACTCCTTTCCATCAACTAAACATATTCTAGCAGCACTACATACCTTTTCTTCTTTATCCTTCAATGACTTCAACATATGTTTCACTCCATCCTTGGTCAATGTATAGGTATTTTCTCATCCATACAAAATGCATATCAAATTTCCATGCCCTACCCAGCAACATATGACATATGATCATAGGTACGATATTACATAGTACTGTTGAGTTGTCATTATGCATGATGCCGACAGGAATTCTTGCGAGCTCCTCTCTTGAAAGGTTGATCTTGTGAATCAACTCCAAGGTTTCAGGTGATCTTGTGACCTACTAGAATTCATTTAGTTGAAGATAAATGTGAATGTTCACAAGGAGGCCTTTTCTGGTTCATTTTGATTTCAAATGAGATGAAGAATCTGCACACTGCTTCACATTAAATCATGAAAAAAAGAACTATGTTTTGTATTTTTATGTTTTAATGAACACAATCTAACAATGCAACTATTATGAAATCCTATTCTAACAAAGGGGGTAGTAAAGAAAATAACAAAACTTTGAAATAAATGACATAAAATTGAAATCCTAATGGACATAAGCTACGAAAAACAATACATCTATGAGTTAAGCTTTCAAAGAAATCGGTGGGTAACCAATGAAAGAAGGAGCAACACTTCCTCAATTCCACTAATGCAATCGTTGGTGAGAAACTTAGTAATCATATGCTATTTCACTCTTCATCAAATTGTAAGGCCACATAAAGTGTGCTCATGCGATACAAAAAGTTATGCAAGTACAATTTGGTGATTTCTTCTCGAGCTAGATACATCAATAAAATTCATCAAAGTTGTAGCAAACACTAGAATTAATAAATTGCACAAATAGAAAAAAAGCAATAAACTTTTGGTTCAATCACAATTCCATGAATGTAAATTCACAAAATAATGACACATTTAGGCAAGAATCACTACACTCCAAATGCAAGCACGAAAAACATAATTTTATTGCAAGATAATGGCAGCCCCAATTACATATTACATTAGAGTATTTATAAGAAATCATCTCCTTAATTTGTGTTGAGAGTGAGAGATATCTTCATATAATAAAATGCTTTTAATTTAATAAAAACAAACTAATTATATACAAACTAACAATCTAACTGGTGCTAAGTAGGACTCCATCCATTTTTTTACTTTATTAATTAGATACATGAGCCTTTAAATGTCAAAAAAAAGAATTTATGAGAGGAGAAAGAATAAGAAAGCCTTTAGCCAAAGTGGAAGTGTCTGGAAGTGCCAAAAATGGACTCTAATCCTTTACTAGGCATTTGTCAGAGTTAAACTATTGTTAGAATGCATTTTCGATGCATGGAGAGCTCTAATTTTAGAACTGGTAGTTAACTGTTGGTGCACCTCTAGAAAAGAAAGACTGTGCACCTACAGACCTGTAGACCTGTAGACCTGCGCACCTCAAAAGGGTCCAAAATCTCAAAATTTTACTGAGTGTCAAAATTGAAATTCTGGCATCTGGGTTTTGTTGCCCTTCATCCCAAATCTATGTCTAGATGTTTGCCCTTGAATTTCTCTATAATCTCTATAATCTTTTGTGCATCCAGTAAATATAAAGCCTCATACTTGTCCTTAACCTTCTATCTATAGTTGTCTATCTCAATTCAAGTCTCAGCAAAATCCTCGAGTTTGGTATCCAACTCTAATAAAGCTTCCTCTATCCTAAAAGCATGTCGGATGTCCTCATCATTAGAAACTTCCTTAAAAATCTTCTTGAATCTCTCCACTACTATCTCTATTGGCAATAACTTCTCCCATTCCTCGTCCTCAAAAATCTCTAAGCACGCATCACTATAATGCCACTCTACTTGTAAAATTTTCTCTTGGGCTTGGTCCTTGAGTCAATGGATCTTTGTGTGTAATGTCTCCATTACTTTATTACTGTCTGATATCTTCTCAATCTAATCATCAATCAAATTGAATTCTTTCGCCGTATACACATCTACCAAAATCCTATATCTCTACCCTTTTATGGCTTGCAAAACCTATAAATCCTTACTCCAAGCATGCATTTCATCCATGATACTAAAATCCTACTTCAAAATCACTACCATCTTATTTACATTCTCCTATGTAGCGTGTAGTAACTTTAGATTCCCTTGGATGATCAAGACACCTTTTTTCTTCAAAACCATCCTGCCACTACTAACAAGCTTTCAAAAATTGGTCCAAATGCACACCCCTCCCTTCTGTGAGTACATCATTTAGGGTCTCCTTAGGGTGATCAAGGTCTAGGGGACTAGCAACATTGGCTAGATATCCTCTTAGGATTTCATTTTTCCTTCAAAGTGTTCCATGTTCAACCCCTTCCTGGTCCATGCTTCTAAAATCCTCCTTTATTCCCATGGTCACCATCAATCTGGCCATATCCAACATGGGCCTCCCAAGCATTATCTCTTTGATCTAATAATTGTGTGGGTTCAAGCTTTATGCATCAAAATCAGGAGGAGGGATGGCCACTTGAGCAAACAAAACCCGATCCTAAGTGTTGTTGATAAATGCCAATGGTCTTGCTTCATGTGACAGGGACTCAGGTTTATTCAAGACCTCGACCAATTCAATGATATCCTCCTCATCTACATAGGATTATGGTTTCATGCTTCTCATAATTTCTTTTCTTAGCCACCTTGGAATCTCTTAACTTGAAGGCCTCCCTCTCAAGGATGAAGGAGTATGTTCAACTACTTCTTTCCCTTATCACTCCTCCCTAGAGTTCTTTCTCTTTGTGAGGGCTCTCCTTTTGTGGTCTTTGTCTCTATGGATCTTGTACCTTGCACCTCAGTGTCTTGGGAGGCTAGTTGAGTATATTCTACTATTTGTCCCTCTTTCAACACTTCATCAGTTTCCATTTGTTATGGCTCCTCTTCTGGTTCCTTTTGAACATGTTCTTCTTCAGAACTTGGAGGTGGAGGAGTAACTGAGCCTTTATCCACCACCGTGACCTGTGGTGGGGATGTGGGAGTAATATTAGGACCCTATGATTCTAGTGGCATCTGTGTCCAATCTTCCTATTCGGTTATCATCGATCTTATCCCCAACCAATTCTATTCCCATGGGCATGAAGTCAAAATCTGACATTTTAAACACATCATCACCCTCCACATCCTGCTCATCCACCCATTTTTGAACTTCATCTTCTAAAGAAGAAACTTCCAAAGGTTCCTCTAGAGTAGTTGGTGGTGTTACCATTAATTTTTTCTTTTCTTGTTTTGTGGCTCTAGTTAGTCGAGTCTTCTTTGTAGAGGCACATCTTCCTCCTCATCTTTCTCTTCTTCTTCTTCTTCTTCTTCTCCTTTAGGAATAGGTTTGGGGATAAATGGGAAAGGAACCATCATATTAATCACCCTTTTCCTCTTCTTCATTTGGATCTTAATCTTTTTTTTATTTCTTGGAAGCAGAGTGGGATGTTGGTTCTATTTGTAGAGGAAGAGAGACATGTTGAATTTCACCCATTGTCTAGCTCAAGACAATTGGAGGCAATTGAGGATCTACCTGGACTTGAGTAGCTCTAGTATCATCTAATCCTTGTAAATTTTGTTCTTGTTGCTAACGAGATGCTTGTACTTCACCCTCTTTTGTTTCAACCCTTTGAGGAGAACTCCTCTTTCTTTTATCCTTTCCTTTCCTCTCTAGAGAGTGATAGTATCAAACTAGGCTATCAAGTTGGTATACTATCTCTAGCCTTATTGGTGATTGGGCTACAAAGGTAGGAATGGTAACATCCTTTCCTCTACCTTTGTTAGGGTAGGCTTGTTTATAAAAAATCACTATGTCAGGTATTGGATAAAGTTGGAACAATTTCTTGATCCAATCCTTTGTCATCTTAATGATGTGCCTTGCCCTGTGATTTATATCATCACTTTCCTCTCTATCCACCTCAATGTTCATTATGGGCTTTTCCCCAATTTAGTTGCATTAAATAGAGGGTCCAGTAGCTCCCTCGAGTCTTGCTTCAACATGTCCTTAGGAATTTAAATCTTAAAGCCTTTTCAACCAAATATAAAGTCATCCTATAATATTCCCTAGTATGGATATCATAGTCATTTGTTGCATTCATCCAGTGGTCCTCAAGAGCCTCCTCATGGTGAAATTCCCTACCCACTAGACTCTCAACTTTACCAATATTGTCAAAACAAGGCCTATGAGAATTCTACTCCTCAAGGAGATATTGTTCCCACTTCCATTCAAAATATTAAATATCCTATTTTGGCTTCACCTGATATGGTCCTATGATGAGGGGCCATGTCCAACATGGTCTTCATTGTCTCCTTACCCTATCATATGTAGATTCAATCTATCGTGCAATCTCTAATAGGACCAATCTATCACTAGGATATCTAGAGAGCTTCTTTGGATTTACAATGACATCAACTACCCTTAGATATGTGAATGTTTTGAATTGAATATTGTAGGCCCCAAGAGCTATTATTTGTGCAACTGCATCATTAGATAATCTTTTTGCATAGTCTCCCTCTATGAATTGGATGATAGAAAAAATGAACAAATCACTCATGATTTTGTATTCTTTGCTCTATCCAAAGAGCTTCTTCTTCACCAATTGAGGATAAATGATGTACAACCAAGCATTGGGATCCTACATGCTACCCTTCCTATACAACCCAAGATAGTTTGTCACCCTAGCAGGTAACAAATATACCAAATATGAAGTCATGTAGAACTTCTTTGTGTCCTTGACTATCTCCAATTGTTCACACAAGTGCTCACTCAATGTGGTGGCCTAGTCAAGTGGCATCCTTGCTATCTTGATAGTCTCAATAAAATTAACCATGATAACATTCAAGTGTCCAACCATTGGCAAACCCATTACTCTACTCAGAAGAATGATAGAGTCTCCAATATCTTCCTTCATATACCCCCTTATCATATCCACCTTCCCTATTATCTTTCCTAAAGGAGTCTTCTCAATGAGGTAAGAGGATTGAATGATATCTATAGCCTCTTTTAGGTGTTCCCTATACTACCTTTCTACCACCTCATAAGTAAGTTTGATGAATTGATCTACTCTAGGGAGATGAATGGCCCTCTCAATGTTCTCAGGTTGGATGTCAAGAACAACTTCTCCAGTCACATTCTTCACTACCCTTTCCTTAGGAACAAAGTGTTGTGCAAGCGTCATTATTGACTCTGAGGATTGTACTGATGTTGGGTGCGAAGCTATGTTCACCAACCCTAATTAGATTAATGCAGATACCAAAGCCGATCTCTCCTTGGGCTTGTTGCAAATCTTAAGAAACTCTACAAGATCAGTGTGTCCCAAATCAATGTCCTTAATCTCTGCATAATCATCCTAGAATCTTGATTTTAACAGGACAACTTGGAACTTGAACGCCACAAGCTTTGGTGCCATTTTCTTGCCTGATGACTATACCATTATATCTACATGACAAAAGGATGGTGTTTATTAGTTCAAATTAATAATAACAAGGCTACGATAACTATTAATCTAAAAATTAAATGCATCAAAACATCCCAATACCCTCCTATTTCTCAAGATAAAAAATAAAAAAATAAGTTGCACACCTACACACTAGATCAGGTGCGCAGGTGTGCACCTTATTTTTTGTGTGTTTTGTAATGTATAGGGGTGCACACTTGTGCACCTATGTACCCCTTTATTTTTCCTTATAAAAATGTGCATTGGGGGGGTGTGTAATAGCACACTAAGCCAGGTGCACAAATGCACACCCCTTTGGTTTTATGCTTATTCTTTGAAATTGGGGTGTGAGGTGCACACCAAGTTGGGGGGTTTTGCATATGAGGGGTGCGGGGTAGCACACTAGATCTCTTTTATTTTGCATTTGTGTGTTTGTTTATTTAGAGGTATGTAGTTGTGCACCAAGTCAAGTGTGCAATTGTTCACCCTTTTGTGTTTAGTGTTTTAAGTTTCGTGAAGTGGGGAGGTTTTTTTTGTTTTAGCACACCTTGAGTGGTGCAAAAGTGTGGATGTCAGGGGTGCAAAGTTCGGTAGGATCAGGGAGCAGAGATTTTGTGAGCTACAAAATGAGAGATCAAAGGAAACAAGAAAACAAAGTAATAAAAAAGAGGTGAGGGCTTATATAGCTGCACCCCTTTTGGTGGTGCAAAAGTGCAAAGTTGCACAAC